>NNCF01129706.1:370847-387485 GCA_002313205.1 Laupala kohalensis
AATATAAATGCAGGGAAGTGTTAAGATATTTGATTCCTTGAATAAAGGTTTACAAGAGTTTCGGGGGTGAGATTTACAAATTATTCGAACTACACTCTTCTGAATACTGAAAGTTTGAATGCTCTGACCGGAATTGCCCCAGACGGTAATGCCGTAACGTAAAAGGGAGTAAACGTTTGCAAAATATACGCAACGGGAAATACGTGGACTAACTGCGTTAACTAAGATTCGGAATGCGCAACACAATTTGCTTAATTGGGAATTAAGATTGTCAACGTGACAATTATAATTGAGGTTGTCATAAATATGGAGACCTAAGAATTTTGTATTCGTAACAGTTTTTAATTGTGATCCGTTTAAAGAAAGAGAAATCTGGGGTAAAGATTTTGTGATACTATTGTGAAATGACATAGACACTGTTTTGTCAGTGTTTACAATGAGACGATTTGCATGGAACCAAGTCGAAAGGTTAGACAAACCTTTTTGAGCATTGGCGTGTTTACANATTAGAAAAATTATAGGTCGTAGAGAAAAGTGCGCACGGAAGATAAGTGCGCAATGAAAATACATATAATTGAAATCGGTCAATAAATAATCTTTAAAATGCTTTGTTCCGAATATTTTTTATTAGCAATTGGCAGCTGAAGATCTGTGCAAAGATGGTTTTTACTCTTGAACGGATAAATAACACCTGAAACAACACATGAGAGATACTCCAATTAAACTTATTGATCTCGATAAACTCAGCGCTGCAGTTTACTAGACATGGTCTCCACCTGAACCAATCTGGTACACACACTCTTGCTAGGCTTCTTACAACAAGTATCCTGGATACACACAATTCTCCACCCAAAACCACCTCCATTCCTGCTCCTGCAAACCAACCATCATCTCCTTTCAATCCACCACTCACACCCAATCCTCCTCCAACTCCCATTCCTACTTGTCACCAATTACTTTACCTGTTCCATTCACACCCATTCCTCTCACTCCTCCTACTCCCGCTAACTCTCCATCTCTAATCCCTCATCCGATCACACCTTCCTATGCCTCTGTGGTGTCCTGCCAATCCACATCACCGAAACCCCGACTCAGTACACCTGCTTCTCGCATCACTTCCTATAACCTACGCCGTGCCCCCAAATCCAACGAACCCATGAACCTATACCATTCCCTAACTTCTGCACCTGACATGACAAGCAACAAAACACTATCTATTCTACACCAAAATATACGATCATTAAAAAACAAAATAAATTGTACAGTTAGATACAACATTAAGGCATATATCAGTACTATGTTTCACTGAACATTGGCTGTCAGACACTCAAATTAACATCACATCATTACGAGGGTACTATCTAGCAGGATTTTATTGCCGTAAAATAGATAAACATGACAAAAATAAGCATTACGCATATGGAGGTTCTTGTATTTACCTAAAACTTAACATAGAATCCAGACAAAACATAGATTTTAACTACTTATTTAAGGACTCAGTGTACTATAGTTGAAATCCTAGCTATTTTAAATATTTATAGAGCACCTGATGGAGATCTTCAAACCTTCAGAAAAAAACAAGAAACTGTTCTTAACAAACTGACAAAACACAATAACCATTTTATCATTATTTGCGGAGATCTGAACATTGACTTTTTACAAACAAAGAACAACATCATTAAACATGAACGAGAAAAGTTCATTCACCTAATGAAATCATTTAATTTGGAAACCATAATAAACGATCCCACAAGAATAACAAATAGCACTCAAACAATAATTGACCAAATGCTAATTGACGGGAGCAAACACATTTATCTTGCCTTTACACATGATTCGGGACTACGTGACCATAACGAACAGATCCTCTCACCTAAAACTGATACTAACTCCCAAAAGCCCCCCATAGTAACTAACAGAAGAATATTTAACACCACAAATTTAAATACACTTCTACCACTTCTAAATAATGAAACGTGGTCTCAGGTTTTTGAAACCTCTAATGTAGAAAGCAAGCACAAAAAATTATTCTACCAGTTATCAAATTATTTTGACATATCCCATCCATATAAGCAGCAAACACAGAAACCACAAAGTAAAAAACATTGGCTGACTAAAGGAATCAAAACATCATGTGAACAGAAGAGAAGACTCCTTATGTTAACTAAACCATCATGTCCCATTCAACTCAAAACAAACAATACACAGTAGTACTTTCGAAAGTAATAATTAAATCCAAACAGATGACAAATGACAAATACATAGAGAAATCTACCAACAAAATGAAAGCTATGTGGAATATTGTTAAGCAAACCACAATGCAAGTCACCAATAAACAACAACACATAGAATTGATACAAGACAACAACAAAATAGTTGATCCCATTGAAGATGCTAATACACTCAACCAGCATTTCACAAGCATATTCAACCAACTACAAAATAAACAAAAAACAACCACACTACAAGCGCTACCAAACGATATTCATGTAACATCAACAATGTATATTAGGGAAACGAATGAGGAAGAAGTCCTTCAGATAATTAGTGAAATGAAAAACAATACATCTTCCGGAATTGATGGTATACCAGACACAGTCATTAAAAAAATAGCAATGTACATAATCAAACCACTCACTCACTTATATAACAACTCCTTAACCCAAGTATCTTCCCACAAATTTTTAAAACTGCTATCATAAAACCTCTTCACAAAAAAGGAGACAAACATAATGTAACAAACTATAGGCCAATATCACTTCTCACAGGTTTCTCTAAAATACTAGAAAAACTATTTAATAACAGATTAAAAAGTTTCTTAACATGTAACAAAGTTATTACAGACTCCGAACGGATTTAGAGAAAAAAGATCTACTGAAACTGCTCTATTTGCTTTTCTCGATGAAATTTTGTTTGCACTTGAGCAGAAAGAAATCCCTGTTGGATTATTCTTAGATCTCAAAAAAGCTTTTGATATAATTAAACATGAAATTCTCCTCAGTAAACTAGAAAATTATGGAATTCGGGGAATAGGATTCAACTGACTAAAGTCATATTTATCTGAGAGACAGCAAATAGTACAAGTATCCTACCAACATGAAAATCAAATAAAACATCACCGGTCTCAGCCCATGCATGTCACTCACGGAATTCCTCAGGGCTCCACCCTGGGACCCATACTATTTCTTCTATATATTAATGACATCCCATCCATCATCAAAATCCACAAAATTGTAAATTTTGCTGATGACACAAACAGCTTATTCCGTGCCACAACTGCTAAAAACTTACTTAATACTACCAAATTCACTATCGCCACACTAATCCAATGGTTCCAACAAAATAAACTCATAATAAACACTGACAAAACTAGCATAGTTTCCTTCCATAATCCTCATTCATCTAAACAGCACACACCTAACATCGAATTTAATGGTAACGACCTCATCTTTAAACAAACAACACAGTTTCTGGAACTTACTATACAAGATAACATGAAATGGAACTGTCACCTAGAAACACTGAATATGAAACTCAGCTCAATAAACTATGCCATCAGAGTTCTAACAGCAAATTGCACAACAGATACCCTTCGAACAGTATACTATGCAAATGTCCATTCCATTCTAAAATATGGTATAATATTTTGGGGACAAGCACCAGAAACAAAACAAACTTTCAGTTTACAGAAAAGAATAATACGAACAATTACCAACACTAATAAACTTTCTGCGTGTAAACCATTATTTGACAAGTTTAAAATACTTCCACTGCCATGCATGTACATTTTTGAAACTTTGAACTTTGTAAAAAAGGATCTACTAGACAAAGGACCACTCAACATATTCAATTCCACTGTTTATGTTCACAACACTAGACAGGCCAGAAATATCCATCTACCACAGATAACATCCACTCTTATCCAAAAAAGCACTCATAATGCAGGTATACAGCTATATAATGTGTTACCAATAAACCTTAAAAACATCAATACACTGAACCCATTCAAAACAAAACTCAAACAATTCTTACAACAGAAACTACTACAGTGTACAAGAATTCCTCAATGACAATAACTAATGTATGACGTACAATCTGTTGCAGGTAATCATTAGAACAAAGGTGCAGAAGGTGACCCATGATGCAGGAAACGATCTGACTACATCAAATTACATTGTTTTACCATAAATATAGACCTCGACATAAATTAATAAAATGAAAGTAAAATAATAGAATTCCTACCATAGATATCTAATAACCCTGGCCTCAATAAATATTAATATTCTGTAATAGTAGAAAATCATTGTATTTCATGTTAATTTTTACTTAGCTTAAGTTAAAGGAATATGATTAAATGTATCAAAATTATTGTAATATTATTCTTATATGTAAATATTATTGTTATTGTTGTTAGTACTATGACTTGCCATACATCATTGTTATGATCTATGTGGTTCAATAAAATATTATTATTAATAAATAGGATTTTGCAAAAACTATTGCACCTAGAGCGCCCTTTTTAAGCACCACAAGTCTTACGTCTTAACGTGTAACCTACATTTAATTATTATTTGCAAAATTATAACAATAAAAATATGGTGTTTTTGTAATAAATATTTTATTTGTATTTTTATTATTTTAGTGTTTCCCCCAACCATTTGTATCGTACGTTTCCGGATGTGGAAGGTTTTAAATTTTCGCCTTTCGAAATTCCATATTTCCCTCTTATATACGATGTATCGAAATACGATACATCACGCTCAGTACATTAATAGATGGAGTACCAGTAAATATGTACTATTTTCATGTGATAAATTTTATCAAGTCTAATCTATTTTTGCGTTGGTGGAGAATGCAAGTTTATCCACCTCTTCAACTCTGTGACTGTGTTCTACAGACGCAGAGCATAAATTTAAGGTATTATGTCCAAAGAATATTATAGTTAGATACTCACTGATATAGTAAAATTAGTTTCACAAAAGCTTGAGAAATTTGTTTGAAAATTTAAATAACGTATATGGTTGGAAATGATGAAAATTCATGCCAAATTTCAAACTTTTAATGTTACTGTATCTGGATTGTAACTTCCAGAAGAAAAATTTTTAAATTTAAACTACGCCGTAAGATCTTAAACTTTTTCTTTAAAACATATTAGATCTCTTGGAATATGTATTAAACCATGAATTTCATTAGAATACGAACGAAAATAATGCGTGTTATTTTACACTTTATTCGCGGCAACGTAGTGTCTTACTTTTCAAAAACGTACCATTGTAATGCATAGCTGAGCTTGTAAACACAGATATAATTGTAAACACATGCGTAAATAAATGAAAGTTTTTGAGGGTACTTCCAACGTTGATTATTTGAAGAAAGTCTTCCAAATCATCTTGTTTACGTGGAAAAGCAAAGAAGTGGTATTCCATCCACAAATATCTCAAAAGTAACTTATTTCAATTGAAATTTGAAAGAATAAAAATATACAAAATGCTTTCATCTTTTTGAAATCCAAGTATGGGGAAAGTTACAAGGCCGTGGCATTAGTTTTCGCACTCTGATGGTTAAAGACGAAATAAATGCATCGCTTCATGTACTGCGGCGTTATCACGTTTCACTATCGTAATCTGGAGAAGCCTGACATTATTTTGTTTTTTATCGAATATCTCATTTTAGTTCCCGTGACTTATGATNCATCACGTAATCTATCGTAATCTGGAGAAGCCTGACATTATTTTGTTTTTTATCGAATATCTCATTTTAGTTCCCGTGACTTATGATTGTCATATGGTTTTCATACTTTCAGAATACATGGATAATTTCAAAAAGTTTTAAGAAATTCCAGCATTTGCTTGTATAGTTTTTTCCCAGATAAAGTTGAAAATTCGTGAAATCCCATAAGAGACCATAATAAATTAAATTTGCAATAACTCACAAATTATTATCGTGAAGGTCATGAAACTTTGTTCACTTGTTAACAGTCATAATATGAACAAGTCTACAATATATAAACAAAATATGGCATTTTTATTACATGTGAAGTAATACACCTTAACAATCCTTAAAATTTTTAATTATAATAAAATTTGCAACAATTCCTAGACATTTTGTTTCTCTTCCAATTTTAAAACGCGACAATGAGATGTTTTTTCAAACTTTGATGTCTTCGTGTTCTAGTAATTTAACAAAAATATCTGAGGATTGAAACCACGGTAATTCCAAAGTTAACTTTTTCGGCGAGACCCTTGGAGAGGAGTGTTCCAGACCCCTCAGTACTCCCAGTGAAAATTCCTCAAAATCCATACTAATATATAAATGCATAGGACGAAAGTGTGTCTGTCTGTCTGCTACCCGATCACGACTAAACCACAGAACCGATCGCGATGAAATTTGGCAAGGTGATAGTTAAGATGTCCAGGATGAGCATAGGCTAACTTTTATTTTAAGAATGTGTGATACGAAAGATAGAAATGGATTTTGACAAAAATATCGATAAAATCGGGAAAAAGAGAGTTATATTTGCTTACGCTGCCTAAATGGTTAGAGGTAGGTGAGAAATATGAATGGCAATATTGTTTGCCTCAAAGAGTATTACAAAACAATTCCGGAACAGCACAAAAAAATAACCTAAATTATCGATAAAACGTTATTAAAAATAAAGAGTTATAATAATTCAATTTAAGAGAGTAATTTTAGAAGAAAATAATCGATCATCATCAATTTTAATGGATTATTTGTTTTGTGCATTTAACAAAGATTAAAAAATAGTAAAATTTCGACGAATAGTTTAGATTTTACAAGAATGTTAATGAAATGGTTCAGTCGCGTCATGCCTCGGAAGCAAAAATTCGACCAGCCTGGTTCCCGCGACATTGAGTAGAGTATACAGACAAGTTTTGTATTAATTTTGTTATATTGTGAATTTGAAAAATTAGGATGTTATACGTGTTTTTGAAAACCAGTAAGTAACAGTACTTTGATCTTACAATAAGGAGATTTTATTTTTTCCTGAGTAAAAGAAGATTAGCCTAAGAAAAATACCGTGCAACACCGTGTAATCAGCTAGTATGCTCATGCATGTGGAGCGCGTGCGGGGTATAGGCTGGTGATGTCAGCAGTACGTATCCCGTGCTGAGTCAACGCCGCTCCGCCCACGAATAATTTCCCATCAGCCTTCGCATCTTAATCACCACTTTTTCGGATGGCCATCTCCAACCAGTAGAGAACGAGACGCGCGTCATCGCACTGTCTGAAACATGTGCGACGCAAATCGTGCACAACAAACTCACTTGCTGACTTAACTACGAAATCATATTTGAGGTGCTTTTATAAGAGCACTTCAGCTGAATACTTAGTGAGAGACTTACAGGTCAGAAGTCATTTCCTGGT
The DNA here is from genome assembly GCA_002313205.1 of Laupala kohalensis. Taxonomy (NCBI): domain Eukaryota; kingdom Metazoa; phylum Arthropoda; class Insecta; order Orthoptera; family Trigonidiidae; genus Laupala; species Laupala kohalensis. The sequence goes on from NNCF01129706.1 coordinate 378,234, forward strand.
ATGTCGGTGCAATGAAACTGTGTCAACCAGTGGCCAAGTCCCCCTCCCGAAGAAAAGAAACTATGTTTCTCTCAAGTTTAGGTTCAGATGTTAAATAAATCTAAATTCATAGTCAATAAAGCAGTTACAAACTGCGTATGACCACTTGGAGGACAATAAACTAATTTTCATATAAAATTTGTTGCTCTTCACTCATTTTATGCAGCTGAGATGCTTCTGCTGCTTACCATCGCAGTTGTAATACTCGGGTATGGCAATGTAGATACCATCTAGACGTTATTCCCCCAAAGTGTTTCACGTTGTGTCTAGGGAGTAAAGTTACGTAGAATTGGATCTTACTAGCTCTCGTCACAGTAGTCCTTAGGTGGCCGAAACGAGAAATACATACATTTAGTATATTGCGAATGGTAGGGTTTCCAGTCTTAATCCGTGATGGTTCTGTCTTCTATTCTAGTTATGTATGTATTGTAGTCAATGTTGAATGTATGTTTGTCATCGATCCAGTGAGTGTTGAAAAAACCTCTCCATGCTTGTTTGAATTGTTTTCTCAAGATTCTTTATAATATCTATGCCATATGGCCATAATTTCGACTAAATAAATAAATTATTGTCAATAAAGTTCTTCATGAGGATAATAATTAATACGTTTTACTCTCCGGGAGCAAACAAGGGACCATCCCAACAATTATGATCAAGGTCCCTAAGGCAGAGGCGGATTGAAATTTTCAGCAAACTCCTGAGATAAGAATAAAAAGTTAGCTGTTATAAATCAACGTAATACCAACAAATTTGTATTTAATAAAAAAAATTCCACAGGTACGTATTATTATCGAACTATAGATTATTCAGAAAATATTGTGTATAAATTGTACGTATTAAAATGACACTAAATTCGAGATTCATTATTTCAATAGACGCCGCCTCTAGGCAAGGACCTAGAGAGTCTGTATAAAAAATTAGCATGTGCCCGAAGGAATATCAGAGAAAAAAATTAATTTTTACTATTTTTTTACTGTACTTAAAATTACTTTTCAAGAACGGAAATATTATTAAAATGTCGCATTTTAACATTTACTTGATGTAGATGTTGAACATTGACAGTACATAATAATAAAAAGATTACTCCAAATAAAGTGTTCATCGCTACTGTTGGATCACTCTGAAGTGGATGATGGACTCTCGACATATTTTTCTGTGAACTATTTTCTATTTCTGCTAACATTCCAGAAAGAGGCATACTTTTTACAAAACACTGCTATTCATTGAAGTACATTTATAATCTTTACTTAGCATAAACCATGAACGTTAAAAAGATATTCAATCCATGAGTAGGTTTCACTATATTTTGATATAACTTATGAAACATTTACTATGTAATCAAATCCAATTTCGGGAATGGGTCCCCCTGAAATTTTTTACTGGAGTAGATAAAGTACTGTTGAGAAATATCTGTTCAAATGCAACTACGTTCACTTTATTTAAAAATGTATATTTTACCCTCATTCGATTGCACTACTTGGCTAATATCCAAAATCACCATCAATCAAGTTCAACACTAGTTATTTTCACCCTTGAAATAACCTCCGTGCTTACTGATGAAAGAAAGGCAAATTATGTACATAACATATAATTAATGTAGGTTGTACGTTTTTCGAGCGGGGAAAATATATTTTCTTTTACTGATTGGGCATATTTCCTAGAAATTTACTTGTCTTGAACATTTTTTTTATTCCCTGAAAAATTGCTTATATTGGCAATAGCTTTGTTTGAACAAATCTACGCTCGAGCAGGTCGTGATTTGATTTTAGAGAGATACGGATTCTATGGTTATTCGACTTCAATTTTGAATTTTATTCCTTAATTATTGCATAGAAGTATTAGTTGTCACAGTGGTAAAACTATAAAACTTCCACTTGTTCCCCGCATCATGACTTTCCCCACTAAATACCTAGTCGGTTTGAAATTCCTCCCAGTTTGGAGAATTCACCAGAAATTGGACACTCTGCTTCATACGCTCATTGGGACTTCGTCCCAACCAGGTTCCAAACTTGTATTGCAGTATTTGTAAATGGGAAATGCAGCGTGCTATTGAAACTTATTTACATGGAGCGATACATAGGTAGGGCTGTTACTTGTAGGTGGGCCGCTTACCTCGGTTTACCAATAAATTACCAATACCACGTGGAGGGGTTAGTAGGAATTGTTTGTAATGTTTAGAGTTATTGATACTAGGAGGAGGATTGTTGTCTATGAGGAGGACAGTGCACCCCCCCACTAATAGGAAGGTTTCCCTCTCAACGGCGGGATCGTCGAGGTCCCTTACGGGGTTCTCTGATCGTGTTAGACAGGTTTTCCCGTCGAATAATCGCCGATGCCCCTTGCGGAACATCTCCCCCTTCCCCCTCGAACCGATCCGTTGCCCGGGGGTACCCAGGATTGGGTACGAGACCCGAGGGCATCATCTAGCGATCAGGGGTGATATCGCTAGATGGAGGAGGAGGATAGAGGAAAGGAGGTTCGCTTTTGATTAGTCACAGAACTAGGACATTAATGTGAAAAGCTACAATTTTTTTCTGACCCCGCTGAAATTTGAACCCGGGATGGCTTGCTGAACGTTACCACCTGAGTCACGGAGGGGCAAACTTGGGTGACCACCAGTCATCTACTATTATGTGCCATTATTCATATCCAATGCTTTCTTATAATGCAATATCGGGGTGATTTCAAACTTTTACCTGGTGTAGTGTGCCGGGTGTATATTAATAGCACTCGCATTTGAAAATTATACACGGTCCACTAATTTTTCTAATGGTTTGAGTGTAATAAAAATGCTGAAATGGTCCCACGATGTATGTAGCTTGCCGTTATGTTATAGGATGATATGTGCGCTTTTGTTGCCATCGATGTAGTAGTATTTGCATACATACGAGTAGCTTGCAGACGTAGAGTCATGATGCGCAGGATATTGCGAAAAAGTTTTTCTTCTTACTTTTATTGTATGTGGACGTTTTCCCACTCATAAATCCGTTACCTACTGTTCTCACGTGTAGCTTCTTATTTAATCAGAGTGCGAAAGAATAAATTTTAAACCTTTGTTAAAGGTTTTACGTAAGGAGTCATCTATTGATGATGACACCAAGGGATAATTGAATGAATACATGTAGCTGCGAGTGGTAATAGAAACGTCACATATCGCAATAAGTATTTACTACATGATTCGTGGGTAGAATTGCCACCCGTCCGGGTTTCCCCGGATTTGTTCTAGTTTGAAGGGAGTCCGGGCAGGTTGTTCTTCACCGTCCGGGTTTTTAAAATAAGCCGTGCGATGAAAGCTAAACGTCATGATCGTCCAAAATTCGCTCATGCCATTGCGATAGCGACCCCAATTATTACGTAATTATTCCATTAATTTTATTGAATTAATGTTTGTTGAAGTGAGACTCTTCTTTCTAAGTTTAATACCATCCAAACTAAAGCGCACATAAAACCTATCAACACGCTACAATACCTTCATTTCGATAGTTGCCACCTACACCATGTTAAACTCTCTCTTCCTTATGCCCTATGTGTCCGGGAACATATAATCTGCAATAATCCTTCAGATCTCCATCAATTCCTTACCAACTACATGTTACTCTCACTAAACGACAATGTCCTTCTGATTTATTAAAAAAAGAAAATAATTTTACCTCCTAGCTCAAATTATGTATCTAAAGCCATCAACACACAATCTTCTCAGTCCCCTGCATTGCGCAACATTTTCCCTTGGTATTGACAAAATTAAACAACTTCTCATCAACTTGTATCAAATCATAACCTCCATCCCCTCCACAATTTCAATCATTTTATTTCAGTAAAGATAATATATTCATACTTACATATACATATATTATGTCTTGTTACCTATCAGTTATAACCACATTGGCTGCAACTTCATTACAAGGCGCCTTATGTTGTCATTTGTCTCTACATTATTGATCCAGCGATTGTGTTCCCTCTCTCTCCTATTCTTTATCTCATCATTTCCTTTCGTAATTATGTTAATCAACCCCTCCTCAAAATCCCTCTTCAATAAACACTCTGAACTTGTCTATAATAAGACCCTGTAATCTCCACAAATTATTATATAACAACAAAGAATTCAGCCACGCCACTCTGACTTTCTCGCACAAAACCTAGGTGCGAGACATGCAATATCCTTGTACTTCCTTTACTATCCCTGTCACCCAATTCACATACAAAATTCGACAATCCAGTGAATGTACCTCCAGAAATTGCATTTACTTTGTACGTTGCACCATCCGTAAAAGTTTTGATGTAGAAGAAACAACTACTCGTCTCGACATTAGGATGAACAATCACAGAGCTTCTTGTGATACATGTATTTCTTCTTTGCCTGTCCCCTAAATGTTATACTAAATTAGATAAAAAAATTAGCGAATGTTTTAGAGTTATGATTTAGGAAACTTTCCACTAACATTCCCAATTCATAGTTGGAAGAACACGTGAATTAGGTTTCTTCTGGTCCCTAGGAGCCTCTACACATCCCAGTTTACATAAACAACAGTGAATTCTTCAAAATTCAATTTCAAATATCCCACCTACTTTTCTTTCATGTAACGATCGGTCAATGTAATCCGAAGACAGAAGAATCAGGTCATATTTTCGTGACTGTTGATGACGAAAGGGGAAACGTCTCGTCCATGTAAGTGATAGCTGAATATGGTGACTAGCTACTCTAGGCGATATTCGATATCGCAATCCTTTAAGGGACCCATCATAGTGTTCACCCTCCGTTGTCCCCGTCACCTGTAAAACCGTCCAGTCTTTACGATCATATTTTAAAAATGTGACATCGTATGTCGCATTCTAAAATTACTAAAATATAAATTAATTAGTGGACAATACTGCTAAAGAGTAATTTTAATTATAAAATAAATTTTATGGCTACATTTGACTCTACAAAACAGTCTTGGAACAAAAGATTATATTCCAAGCTCAAAGGTATTAAATGAAAAAAAAAAAAAATAATTTCTTATTATAACAAGGAAAAAGCATAAATAATTCTTTATTATAATTAACCCTACATTTACATTTTTTATATATCCAAAATCCTTCGGATAAATAACGTACCTAAATGAGTAAAAATGAGGAAGACTTTCGAGAAAGTAAATATTAAGTCCGTTGGAAACATTCTAATTCAATCAACCTATTGTTCTTAGTTGTTACAATAACTTACGACACAAATTAACGCCATCCACTTTGTTCAATATTTTCTCTAGTCATTCTGATAATCCGAAATGAATTGGCGAAATGGAGCGGAAGTGACGTTAGTCATGATTCATTTGCAGTCAATGATTTATCGAACCTTACTCATACAGAGTGTCCCAGAACTTCACGTAAAAAAAACTGGAGGGATTATATAGCACATTAATAGGAGCAAAAAATACAGATAAAGATATGTCCGGAAACGTAAAGCATTTTATTTGAGAAATTGAGAAAGGAACATAGGTATGTTAAGCTCAACAAATTACGATAGATGTTCAAAGTTCTGCCCTTTAACAACCTTGCAGGCCTCGTACCGAAGCGACGTCGCGAGAATTCTCGAGACTCCAAGGGCCCGTTTCAAAAAAGTAGAGGTTTGAAGGTAACAAGTAAATTTTCACACGTTTATAAAATATTCATTTATTAGCGTTTCACAAAGGTACACTTGTAGACAAGTGAATTCTTACAATTTTACAAGTGATTTACTCGTAACCCAGTAACATTGTTTGGTTACTAAAAATTGTAGCTGTGAAACTTGTAAAATAAACTTGTTACCAACCAAGTATTTCTTACCTAGCTATAAACGTAGGTTATTCATGTTACAAGTTTTATTTTATTAATATGCTTTTTTACAGACAACACCTAGTCGTAGACTAATTAGTTGTTTTTAGCTTAATGTACAATTCATGTAAAAATATAAAAAATAACAAGTATCTCCCGATAGTTCAACTTGCTGCGTCTGATTTGAGAAAACACTTATTGTTCTCAGTATTAGTTGAATCACTTGGCACTTTTGTTCACTTTTCACTTAAGTCACTATGAACCAGTTTAGGAATTGAGTTCAAATGGTTTCACTCTTTTTAAATGTCGTACCAAGCTATAGTTATCTAGTAAACAGATAACCTCGGTGTTAACCTGTTTGTGGAACCTCTCTTCATGCTTCCTGACCAACTTCCGGATTTTTTGATTTACCGTGTTTATTTCAAGATCTCTGTGGAGGCAGGTATTACGAATATACCAAGGGGTATTAACGATGTTTCTTACTACTTTGTTTTGGAACTGTTGTATTATCCCTATGTGACTTGAGTTTGCACATCCCCAGAGCTGAATTCCATATGTCCATACCAGTTTTAAGATTTGTTTGTAAATCAGAAATTTGTTGTTAACAGACAAAGAGGATTTTTTCCCTATAAGCCAGAACATTTTCTTATATTTTATTTCCAGTTCACATCTTTTATTCTTTATGTGGGCTTTACAGCGTATTTTCGCATCTAATGTCATGCCAAGGTACTTTGCAGTGTTGGCATAAGGTATCTGTTTCTCACTGAAAGTCAGTGGTATGTATTTATCCTTTTGGTAGGTAAAATTCACATGAGTTGATTTATTTTAATTAATCAATCTTTGTTCCATTTACTAATTTCATTTACAGCATTCTGTATTTTGTTGTAGCTTTTTCCACAGTTTCACCAACAGTCAGTAATGCGGTGTCGTCCGCGAAAGTGGCTACTACCGTTCCTTTTGGATTTGGTAGGTCAGTTGTGTATAATTGGTAGAGCACTGGATCCAGGACACTTCCCTGTGGCACACCTACTCTTATATTTCTAAGAGAAGAATATTCTTGTTCTTGCTCTACTCTGAAGTAACGGCTAGTCAAGTAGGATTTTAGAATCTCTCCATATTCGGGAGGGAATTAATTTTGTGTTGGAGTCCCTCTAACCATGTCAAAAACCTGGGCAATGTCAAGGAACAAAGCACAACAGACTTTCTTCTCTTCCAAAGCTCTTTCAATCACATCTGTTATTCGATGTACTTGGTCTAACGTTGAATGCTTCTGATTTATCGGTCGTTTAAGATTTTTCGAAGCTTTCCACAAGGAGTAATCCGTGTTAGCTTCATTAGTAAGTTCTTCCAAATATCTTTTCACTGATTATTGTTTTATTTCTTGTATCATTGCCCTTAAAGTCTGGGTTAAGTTATTCAATTGTGTTTTAATTTTTGGGTCTCGGGATCTCCGCCATTTTCTTCTTATTTTTCTTTTCTATGCAATAATTCCTCGTATTTCCTTGGGGTAATTATTATCTTTGATTATATTGGGAAGTTGAGGTGTGGCTTTCCAAGCTGCTTGTTGGATATTTGTTATGAAGTGTGAAGCCTCATCTTCCAATTTTTCAATAGTTTTTAATGAAACTTTTAAACAAATGTTTCCATCTAATTTATTTCTAAATACCTCCCAGTCGGTGTATTTATTATTCAATCTTACCTCTCTTTCATTTCTTATGATATGATTACTTAATTTCATTATGACGGGTGAGTGGTACGAATCGAGATCAATACCCTTAGAACTGTTATTTATTCTATTACCCGCCTTAGAACTGTTATTTATTCTATTACCCGCCTTAGAACTGTTTTATGATATTTTGTTTTGAGGTTGCTCCTCAAAACACTGCCGTTTTGTACCACCTCGGAATAACTTTTTTCTTGATTATTAATTCTGTCATTAATTTTATTCGATATATCTCCTTGATGCCTGTACGGCGATCTTTTACCTTGTGTAGCTCTGTTTTTTTAGATTCTGTAATTCTTTTGCTACAGAACATCCCCGATAGTTTGCTGGGTGTTGCCTTACGCAATTATGGCACTTGAGGGGGGGGGTTCATTTTCAGATTTCTAACAATTTGCAGTAAGATATTTTCCGGCACATTTGACACATATCGGATTTCTGCGACAATATCCTCGTATGTGATCCCATGTTTGACAATTTTTACACTGTGGTATAAGCTTTGATTTTCTCAGTGGGAAAATTGACACTTTCGTTCCTAGAATTTCTGTTATTTGATAGATTTTATTAATATCTTCTTTTTATCAAATGACAGCATAAACACACGAAGAGGTTCCTTAGTCCTTCAATTAATTTGTTGCGTTTAGTATTTTATATTTTCTTTTTCGCAAATCCTGAATAATTTGTTCTGGCTTACAAGATGTTTGGAGTTTTTTAGCAATAACCTTGATAGGTCCTGTTTATTTTCAAATGAAAACCACTTAAATTTTTCCTTTTCTGGGATATTAACTACTGTCCTGTATTGTTCAATTGTGTAGACATTTAGTTTCAACACTCCATTGTTTAGCAGAATTACTTTATATTCATTGTTTAAGTTATCGTTCAGAATTTCATGGATGTGTTCATATTGTTGTACCTTGTGTATCATTATTGGTGGAGGTTTATAAACCTTTTCTGATTGTTTATTCATATTTTGTTGCTCCTCTGAACAGTGGTTTGTCTAGAAATCGATGAGTCAGTAGAATTAAGAGAGAACTCCATCTTCCTTTTTTTTGTTTCTCTTATTTCTCTGTGTGGTCCATTCCGTTTCCTTTAGAAGTTCTTCCTCGTTCGTTTGATACGCCGTACTTGTATGAGGGTTTGAATTCAACACCTCATCTTGTTTCATTAATTTCAATTGGTCAATTTCTGTTCTCATCTTACTAATTTCTTGTTTTAATAGTTCTATTTCTTTTGTGTAAATGTCTCTTTCATGTAATACTGTATCATATACAACTTTCATTACATATTCTTCAGGTGTTCTCAAATCATTGAACTTGAAAGCATTGTGTTGTTTCTGTATTTGTTTGAACAGTTACTTTCTCAGTTGTCCTTAGTGATCGTGCAGTCAATGAACTCCTTCTATGGATCTTCTTCAAGCAGTGGTTGACCTCCCCCAGATTCCATGAGGTCAGTCTCCGAAGAGAGTGGATTCACCAGACTTCCTGGCTTACCACCTGGGGTACTATTTCCAGATAAAGTTTTCTCCGTTGCTTGTGAAGTCTGTAACCCTAGACAGGGGCCCTAAAAACACCATCTGGGCTAGACGGATAGAACAATGAAAGAATTCGTCTAGGAAAGGAAGGCATGTGAAAGCGAAAAGACTCCCTAGGCTTTCGCAACCTAATCACTTCAGGGTCGAAAAGAACAAGAGAGGCCAGATAGGAAAG
>NNCF01129706.1:387841-409924 GCA_002313205.1 Laupala kohalensis
CTCATTTCCTCTGATACCCACGTGTCCGGGAACCCAGCAAAACATTATGTTCTTTCCATCACTTTGCAGTGAGAAAAGCACATCCTGGATGTTCTGGATCAGCTTATCAGCTGGATACATGTTCTGGATTGCTTGGAGGGCACTCAGTGAATCAGAACAAATCAGGAAATGTGATCCGCGGAAGCACTTTGTAGTTCGCAATGCTCGCAATATGGCGTAGCACTCAGCAGTGTAAACACTGCACAAGTCGCCTAGACGGTAGCCACTGGTCTCACGGGGAAATACCACGGAGCAGCCGACACCATCAGCCTGCTTTGACCCGTCGGTAAACACAGGGATACGGTCCCGGTGTTTGTAGAGGATTAGCTGAAAGTATACCCTCAACATCGGAGCTGGAGTGTTCTTTTTGTCATGATGCAGAAGATCGAAAATAATCTTCGGCTAGACGGATAGAACAATGAAAGAATTCGTCTAGGAAAGGAAGGCATGTGAAAGCGAAAAGACTCCCTAGGTTTTCGCAAACTAATCACTTCAGGGTCGAAAAGAACAAGAGAGGCCAGATAGGAAAGGTAAAAGAGAGGAACCTGACACAAGTAAGTGGAAGAAATGCCTTGTTCAGCTCAGGTGGTCGCCATCCACGTACTCACTAGATGCAAGTCCTTGGGGGATTATTAATATGTGGTCGTCAAATACTTCCTTGGAAGATGATGAGTTATTTATCCATGTATGACGATATAGGAAAACAGTGAATTTTATATTTGTGTCAATGTACGTATTTAACGAACGCTGTAAAGCGTAAGAGAAGCTGACTTATACGTCAAGTCCTCTGAAAAGCTGGAAGAAAAAGACGGATATGTAACGAAAACTCATGAAAAAAAGAACCGTATTTATTTTCCTATATATCTTAATTTAGTTAGTTGTCATTATTTTAGCTTACTTATTATTACGCAAGTCATTGTTGATTAGTGTGAAATATTGTTAACAATACGTAAAAATCTATCACTTTCAGTGCTATATCTCTCATAAAGTATACTAATAAATTTTTTAGAAATACCAAATTTGACATTACGTAAGGCAGAATCTATTGAGGAAGACTGGACTTTCCGCAAATACCTGTTACTGAAGAGTTAGCGAAATCTTTGTGCAACGATTGTTGTGATCCGTGTGAGACCTGCATCGCTGTTGAGGGGCAAAACTTTAAATACCTATCGTTATTTGTTGTTGAACTTGAAACATCTTCATCTTTTAACACCCAAAATGGAACTCTGTAAACACCTTTCTGTCTTCGAGTCATAACTTTTCCTTGTGACGTTTCCGAACATACCTTCATCTATTCCTATTAATGTCTATCTCTTTCATGCATCCAGTTTTTTGCGTGGAGTTTTGTATCAGTCTGTATAACTCAAAACTACAAACAAATAATAAAAAAGGATAATTTTTCTCTTGCACTACGAAGTGTGGTGGGAAATCACGTGCTCGTTCATATTAGGCACTCCATTTTCATAGATATAAAATATTGTCTATGTGATCCTGTGTTCGAATTTTTTAAGAAAGTAGAGCAGGGGGAGGGGGAAATTTCAGAAGCTTTTTTTTTCATATTTCAATACAGTACTTTATAAAATTGCCAAGAAAATGTCATTATATTAAGGGGGTGAGGCATTTTAAAAGGATCTCATAGGTTTGTAATTTTGTATTTAATTGTGATATACTAAATACATTGACTATTATAAACTTTTATAATATATTTTAATTTATTTTTCTTGTCACAAAGATTTATAGATTGTCTTATTATAATGTACGAACACATATTCCACGGAACATTGCAGGCATATTAGTAGAAGTTTATGCTTAATTTTGACAATTATTATTGACAATCACGAGAGAATTAATTATTTTTCCCTGATTGGGAAAAAAGATTGGGATGTAGAAGTGGGGAATAAAATCAGAAGTTTCATCCCTTTCATTCAAACCCTATGATAAACTATAACTTTTCATTACATGCAGTCAAGTACGACAGCTCTTACTCGCGAAGATCACTGTACCTCTGGATAAGAAAATTACTCACCATTGTCAATGTTGAAAGTAGAAGAAGAATTTCGTTTTGAGAGGAACTGAATACAAAAATACAACAAACTTTAATATTTACTAAATAAATAAACTTTATTGTCAAAAAAGCAGTTACAAACTGCGTATGACCACGTGGAGGACAATAAACTAATTTACTCTCCGGAAGCAAGCAAGGGACCATCCNAGGCAGAGGCGGATTTAACATTTTTACATACTCCTAACGATAAAAATAGTTCGGCACGTATAATAGTATTAACAAATACCAACAAATATTGTATTTAATAGAACATAGAAAAGTCTTTTCACAAGTATGTATTATTATCAAGCTATAAATCATTCGGAAAGTATTGTTGATAATTCGTAACTATTAAAGAACACGAATTTCGCTAATAATTATATCAATTGATGCCGTCTGTAGGCAAGAACCTGGAGAGTTTTTATAAAAAAATCTGCCTCTACCTGAGAAAAACCCGGGCCAGGATGGGGATACAGAATTAATGTAGACAAGCGTGCCAGGGTTGAATACATATACAACTAAATGTATATGAATAAAAATACATAATACTAGAATGCAGGAAAATAGTTTTGAAATTGTCAGATATTTTGAAAGTACTACAACAATGGCGTGATAAAATACAAGACGGCTTTTTGGCAAAGCGCGGTTGTCACTTTAGGACGATGAATATTATTCCTATTGCGAGTATTGTGTTCGTGAACAAAACTATTTTGTATGAAACAAGAGTGGTGCTTTAGTAATTCGGTCTTAACAAACACAAAAGATTCATAAATATAAATTAACGGAAGTGTTAAAATATTTAATTCATTTAATAAAGGTTTACAAGAGATTCGATGCTGAGATTTTTAAATTATCCGAACAATCCTCTTTTGAATTCTGAAAGTTAGGACGCTCTGCCCGGAATTGCCCCAGAAGAAGACGCCGTATCGTAAATGAGAGTAAACATTTGCAAAATATACGCAACGGGATATATGTGAACTAACAATATTAACGAAGATTATTAATGCGTAAAACATTTTACTGAATTTGAAATTAAGATTGTCAACGTGACAATTGTATTTGAGATTGTCTTGAATATGAAGACCTATAAACGTTTTATTAGTTATAGTTTTTAATTGTGTTCTATTTAACGAAAGAGAAACTTGGGGTAAAGATTTTGCGATATTATTTTGAAATGACATAGACACTGTATTGTCAGTGATTACAATGAGGCGATTTGCATGGAACCAAGCCGAGAGGTTAGACAAATCTTTTTGAACATTGGTGAGTTTCCACGGTAGATTAGTGTCATCGGCAAAAATAACCATTTTGCAATCTTATGTAGAAGACGACACGTCATTCACATACAACAAAAATAGTATAGGGTCGTGAATTGAACCTTGTGGAACTCCGCGAGTTAGTGGCTTTGTTTCTGAAAGGCAATGCTGAAGTACTTTACTTTTAGTATAGGATATTTCGACCTGCTGATCTTTTAAATAGGAAGTCAGCCATTGATGCGCGTCTACGAACGCCAAAAGATTGTAATTTTGAAAGGAGAAGTTTTTGATAAATGTCATCGAATGCTGTAGATAAATCAAGAAAAACACCCTGAGGACCATGGTCAAGAGAAGTGGTAACATCATTTAAGAAAGAAAATATGGAACAGGATTTCCGAAATCCGTGTTGATCGTCAGAGAGAATGTTATTTTTTGATAGAAATCCTAGAAGACGTTTATAGGACAATTTTTCAAGGATTTTTGAGAAAGTGGGTAGTAGAGAAATTGGTCGATAATTACCAACATTGTGTTTGTCTTGTATAAAGGTTTCACTTTAGCTCTCTTAAATATGTTAGGAAACACCCCTTCCGATAAAGAACTATTAAATATGATGATTTAAACTATGAATTTAAACTAATTAAACTACGTAGACACGAGAAATAACTTTAACGGTATGTAGCCGCTATTTCTTGTAGAATTTGCGATATTTATGAGACAGAGGTACGACACAACGTTCCAACAAATTTTCTTTTAGACATGAAATAGAATACGTAGAAGTAGGTCTACTTCTTTGAAGTCCACGCAAAATATTACGGTTTACTTTCTTCACGTACGTACCGTATAAATCTTGAGCTTACGAACAAGTGTATGTATTATTTAAGGCATTTTTCCAAACGACGGGTTATGCAAATTGCGGACTATTCTTTTGTCAATGGTTTTGCATGTTTTCCATTGCTACATTTACGAATGCGATGTCGTGAAAAATGAATGGAAATTTTAATGAACAAATACAAAAATATGTTTCCTTATTCCTTTAGTTCCTTGTTGCTGCATCGTAGAGAAACTGAGAAACATGTACTCGTATTGCTTTGCACCACTAATCTTACGCCAGAACTTCACTTGGCGTTGCATATTTGTGCATTTGTCATATTTGCCCAAACAAGCGCGGATGAGCTGTTTGCTGTATTTGCTCCATTGTGGCAAATATACAAGCATCCGTATCCGTCCTCTTGTCAGTATCTAGTTGCACATCATAGGACTGTATTTTTCAGGCAAGTATTTGCGTGAACCGTTCACACTCGGGTAACCGTGATTCGCTCAGTAGAGCGTCGATTTGTTGATATTCTGTCTCTTTATCCTTTACTTTTGACTTCTTTTCTTAACTTTTGTTTTTATAACAATGAATAAAATTTCTATGTTCTTGAAGAACGAAACATTTTTAGAATTATATCCAATGCATCCTTGCAAATGGGGGAAAATGAATTATCAACATCACCACCACCTTATTGACCATGGTCTTTTCGTAACTCTATATTTATGCAACAAGTGTGGATAATGTAAATGTAAAAAATATATGCTGTTCCCTCTGTGAACATTATTTGTATAAGCAAACCTATTTCGCATGATTTTTTAATTTGTTCGTTCAGTTCATGCGTGGAATTCATGTTTGTGATATTTGTGAATACGTCAAATATTTTACCAAATACAGCAAATACGCTACAGAATTACGCAATGCTAAGTGAAGTGCCAGCATTATAAGTAAAGACGGATGTATGTTCTTATGTTTCTCGGATATACAAATCTATTCCATTTGATGGGTGTGCATCAAACTTGTTGAAATTACATGAAACGACTAGAGGAGTCCGTATATTTTTAATATTTCCCTTTACTTGCTGTTGTGGATATTAATGCGACTTTTGTGAAACCTCTGTGCTCTAACAGAGGAAGAACGAAACGGGGAGGACAAACTGTATTGAAAACGAAAACGCAACATCGATTATTATTACTATTATTATTATTATCATCATCCTTTTTTTCTTATTTCTCTGAGTTATTTGTCATTCTTTTGGGAGTACAACATTGTTCCAGGTTGCAACAAGCTTCCTCTGGAACAAGTCCTGCATGGTGGATCCCTACAACACTTTGCGCAGGACATGGGCTGTACCTCGCAGGGCAATTTCTTGTAGTTCCCAATCTCTAAACTTTCATGGGAGTTTTTCAAATTCTTTTCCCAACCCTCCCAAGACAGAACCTAGCCCACCTATGATGATGGAGATAACTCCTGTCTTAACTCCCCACATTCGACTCACTTCTATGGCCAAGTTCTTATACTTCAGCTTTTTCTCAGTCTCTTTTGAGACAAGATTTTCATCACAAGGTATACTAACATTGATAATTTTACACGTTTTCCCCCTGAGTTCTCTGATGATAATATCCGCCTTGTTGGCATTAACCGTTCTATCTTTACGAACTTTCTGGTCATATATTATAGTTGTATCTCCGTTCGACACAACTGGTTGGGCAGTGTGTTCATACCATTTCTTGCATAATCCTGGTTCACCTATGGACTTACATATGTGCCAATGCACATGGGAGCAAACGTTATTGTGTCTTTGGAGGTATTCACTTTTACCCGAAATTGGACAGCCAGAGGCTGTTTTATCAATTGGTTCTGTCTAGAATGGGCATAAGCGACATCTATAATCTTGCGTGTTCTTCAGAATTACCTTATCATAGTGCCGCGTGCGTAGTGCCCGGTCTTGAGCGCCGCAATTATGCTCGCTTCAGTTTCTGGTTTCATTCTCTCTCGGGTGAGCCACGTATGAGTCATTCCGTGGTGTATTTCTTGACGGTGAATTCTTTGAACATATGGTCCACGAAGAGACTTGCTTTACAGGTTTCTTTTAACTTATTTACAGATCATTGCTATCATATTTACAGAGTATTATTACTATGCCGTAAAAGCAACTTTTTACAGAAAGGTGTGAATTGATTCAATTTCAACAAAATAGTGGCTAAATTAAGATTGTATTGTGAGAAATATTATCAATGAAAAGTTGGAAAAATTATACTTTATGATTCCTATGGTTTGCGTTTATCAAATGTTATTCTATTTCCCACACTTTGTCTAATGGCCGGGAAGAGACGACGAGATAGTTTTTGTATTCATATAGTTATTTTGTATTCATATAGTTATTTTAGTAATATATAGGTAATCATGGATTCCCCAAAGGACATATAGGTTCTCAAGTGTAACCGATATAACTGGTTTCCTTATCACTGGTTTGATAAAAAAAGTAAATATATTTACTAGATAGCGTTCGTTACTTAGAATAGAAACGTATCAAGTAGTCGCTTAGGTTTTTATTAGTACTACCTAAAATTACATTGTTTATTATGTTTTAGCAATCTGTTGTCTGAATTTATTACTAAAGTATTAAAACGAGAATATTTAATGAAATATTTATTGTAATGTTCTAGCATGAAATAAAATGTCGGACATTTAAAATTAACAGACGTACACCTGCAAAAAATAAGAAAGCGTCGAACAAATGAGTATCACAGGACGTTTTAGTTCTAGAGGATTGGTTGATATTAATTTTACTGTTCTTTTATCTATACTCTAGCGTTTCCAACATCATCTACAAGTAATGCGCTACATGAACGTCAATCTTGTGCTTGTGTCTTCGTACAGTACCAGCCACATCGTTTTCTTTCAGTTCAGGCCACTAATAATTAATTTTAAACAAAACAAAATCTTTTGTGTTATCGGGTTTAATGCAGAGCAGTAAGTTAAAAATAAAAGGAAAGTGGTCTGAGAAAGACTGTTGTAATTTTCAATACAATACAAAATAGGCAGCTATCTTTATAAGAAGCAGATACTAACTTCTTAACCCTCAACAAGAAAGAGTTTTCCGCAGTTTGCGTTCGATTTGGCAGCGTATTTGAAGGAAGATCACTAGTTTTCAAACGAGAAGAAAACTACTGGAAAAGTTTTACTATGAATTCATGGTGTGATATTTAGTACTGTCGCTTAGAAGTCCTGATACTACAAGTCTGCAAAGAGCTGTAATACGTTACCTTGGGGTTTTGTTTGAATAATTTTATGGATTTTAAACATTTAATCATGTAACAAAACAATTTATGGAAATTGTGATTGTCCGGTACTGAAAGAAACTTGACTAAATAATACTCTCTGTTCTTTAAAAAATACTATTGTAAAAATATATACAATACAAGCTAATTTTTTAAATATATGAACTAAAGAATGATATTTCTGATTTAGAATTTCATCAAAGTTTATACATTAAAAAAAATGGGGCTTTAGGGCTCGCCAACTTCAAATTCATTGGAGCCCTTTATTATGTTTTTAGTCAAAATACTGATATGACCAGCACTGAATGACTCTTCCCAACATGAAGTATTAATTTTTCCCTCATTGAATTGAAAGTCGTACAGTTGAAGCGAAAATATTCATGAATAAGGCGTACGATTGAAAGGAAGATAATTGAATAGAGAGAAGGAAATGATGAGTCTTGTAATGACGAATGTTGCGGACAAGACAAATGAAAAAAATAAATGGCCATCCATCATAGAGAGCAGCAGCATGATGAGTAAGAAGTCGCTAGGAGACTGGGGACGATTTTTTTTCCACATATTCGTATGTTTGTTTTCCCGTGTCTCCTCACCAAACAAATCTTGGTTTCGGTTCCAGGTAGGAAGGGACTGGGGTAAAGTGGCCACTCTAAGGAAAAACGTTCTTCAGTAAACTTATTCAAAGGAAATTAAATTACAAAAAGTATTTAATATGTATAATATTTGGTATAGAATCAATAGCCACCAAAAGATGAACAATATCGTGAAATATATTTTTGAAATATTTGTTTTTTCCAAATCTTGAAAAGTGTCCAATTTGCCCGATATTGTGGTAAAGAAGCCAGAAAATCTTGAAATGATGAATACCTAACTCAAACTATATTTTTTGGTATTAATCATAATAAATCAATATGAATGATGCATATACGATATATGAATATAAAGTCATATTCTTTTATGGCAAACAATTACTGTCTTTTCTTAGAAACTCAAATTATATTATCATTTAAGTTAAAATATACTGCATTAAAACATAAAAAAATTGTTTAAATGGTGCACCAATGCGTTGATGTGGTCCAAACCTGCATTCACTATGACCTAGTTTTTAAGGACATTCACTACCTTCGTTTCAGCGCTCATCTTGCTCAGTTGTTATTTTGCTTTATTTCCTTTTGTTTTATCTCAAATCTAAATTACATGGAACAAGATATCTTAGAAAGTGGTAAGAAACAAATGAAATTTTAAAAGTCTTTTATACATTTATAAATGTATTTAACTTTACTAGTATTTAAAATTTTAAAATGAAAAAGAAATTAAAACTGGTTCCAAATAATACATTTGATTTTGTAAATACGAAGAATTGAATAAAAGCTGAAGGTCTTAAGTCCATACATCTAAATAATGTTTAAATAATCAATTAATTCAACTTTAGAAGCGATCGGAGGCCCCGAGCACTTTGCCCCGTTACCTGGCTACTTTGCCCCATCATGATCCTGACCACTTAACCCCGTAGGATGCTAGTTCACAAAACTACATTCAACCGTAATTTCACCGTAATATCTACATATGCTATATCGTTTCAAAGGTACTTAAGTTGACTTTTCAGCGAATTCGCTACACAAATTGGATCAGTAATAATAACCAAATAACGAGAAAATAACTGAACACTTACCGTACATCATTCCTTAAAAAAAAAAGTGAAAACTTGAGAAATCTTATTACCTGATCGCACACTCTTTGACAGAACACTAGTGGCTTGTTTATGAGTTTGTTCACAGCTTTGTCACCAAATTGATGAATTTCCGGTGAGTACAAGCCAATGGTCACTTTACCCCAGTTTCCCCTCTATATTTATAGCTGTTTCAAAAATGTACTATTTTTTTCTATAATAGAACTGGCGGAACCGGACATGTGGCCAATAGTCCACTGTGGTTTGTTTATATGTGTGGGTTCGGGATCAAAAATTAAAAAAAGTTTAATTCACCTATACAGAATTTTTTAGTACTAATGTAATATTGTGGAATTATGAGTATTTTTCCATTAAACAATTACATTACAGCATATCATCATATGTATTTAAATGAATTATTATTGTTTAAAAACCTAATAAAATGTATTAAGAGGGATCATTACATCTATTTCTAAAAGGTGAAACTGTATAGGTACTTGACGAATGGCCAAATATGAGGTCTTGTCACAAGTATTATCCTGGACTTTTGAAATGTCGCAAACTTTAATTATATATGATTTTTATGACACATTGTGAACTATAAATTAAATTCGAATTTTGGTAAAAATGTGGTCGGCTAGTTGAAGTTTGTAATTCCTCATAACCGCGAACCTAGAATAATGCGTCGAAAATCTTGACAAAATTTTGGTTTAGTTACACAAACCCCCTACGAATCGCCTTGTGCAAAAGTACCCTTCCCCCTCTTCTTTCTGTTAGGAGTCTCGGCATGTGTTTCGTAAAGAGCCCAGCGCGACTGCAACGCACCCGCGCGACCGGCGCCTTAAGCAAACCTCCCGCGGCCAAGTCCACGCGATGACATCTAGTTCGAAATGAGCCGCCCGGGCGCTCAGTATCCCCACTGTTCTCATGCACCGAGGCCGCGGCGTGTGTTCGGTAGGAGTTTGAGGACCACCTGGCAGTAGCGTGGTTCGTGCGGGAAGAAGTGAAAGAACACAACAATCACATCGATTTCCATTGGGAACACTTTTTCGTCAATAGTTCTAGTCAAACGTAGTTCACGAGTGTGAATCAAGTGAAATTAATTCAAGGTTTTGTAAAGCTATGAAATAATGCGAGATTAATTTCCTGATTTGAATTCTTTGGAAAAATGATTGCATCAATAGATGGTTTCCGTAGAATGACAGTGCCGAACAGAGACCTACTGCGAAACAACGTACCGACAGAAGACAATCGGAATGAAACGGGCCTTGAAGTGAGGTAAGTATTTTTCTAATTTTAAAGATTAGATAAAAGTATTCAGAATTTTATATAACTTGAAATATTAAGTTGTTCCAATTCTAGAGTAAATAAATACATTTTCGAAATCAATAATTTGCGATGAGATACTGCGAACGCGAATGTAATGAGTTCCGTAAGAAAGCAAATATCGTTTTTGATAAATCTTATCGAATTATATTGTTCAAAATAATCTATCATTTTATCTGAAATTTTAAAAGATTTATTTTATTTTATATTATTTTACATAAAATAATAAGCTACGATATTCCGAGTGACTGACTGATTCTCTTAATCATCAACGCAGAAAAATCCAATAGTAGAGATTTTGACGTGATTTTGCTTTCGTATTAAAGAGGTTTTGTTTTTTCGAACGTAATTTATCTCAGAAACTAATTAAGAGATTTTATTTAAACGTACTACTTTATGTATAATAATTTTATGACGAAGACTAAACCGTGTCTTAACAACAAAACCTGTGCGAAACTGTGCCTGGCCGGCAAGTTCTATGTAGGTACAAAAGCCGGTGCAAATATTTTATACAATAAAATTTTCATAGAAGTAAATTAATTTTTCAGAAGCATAGTATTTTTATCAGAAATAAATAATTAAATATTTCGGAAGATAGGCATAGTTTGAAACTTTACTACAGTAGGATGGATAAGTATATCTTCGAAAAAACTAGTCTCAGAAGAGATATCTTGAAGAGAGGTACAGAACTTATTTGCAATTAACAAATGAAAATAAGAAAACTTTCAAATATATTTAATTTAAACATTTTAAACTCATTTGTTTAAAGATCACGTGTTCTGAAGAGAGCATTCCCGCATATGTAACCATAGGATATATAAATAAAATCAAGTTAAATTTTGTGACGCGGTGCTACGTCAATCAGTTGTATGTATAACTCGGGAACAAAGTCATTTTACTTCATTTATAATTAATTAGAAGGTTGAGAGTACAGTATGGGCTCCGAATTGCACAATGATGTGGACTAAGAATACGAGTAATGCACTATGTACCAAGTCTAATATTATTGAAATCTTCCATAAACTTAAAATCAAATTAAAATAAATCGTGAAATGCGGCAATGTCTGAGTATGTAACACTGTGACAACCTATGGTTTTCAGGCGTTAGAATCCAACCCTCCAATTAAATTTGTTCTGTTAGTCTCCAGATTATATTATTTACTAGCGACCTGCGCTTTAACCGCTCACGAGTTAAATGATAGGTTATTGTTTATCGTTTTGTTATAATATAGTGCAGAAAGAGCATCCTTCAAATACTTTTTAAATGTAGTAAATAAATAAATAAACTTTATTGTCAAAAAAGCAGTCAGAAACTGCGTATGACCACGTGGAGGACAACAAATTAATTTACTCCCCGGAAGCAAGCAAGGAACCATTCCATCAGTTCCGATCAAGGGCCCTAAGGCAGAGGCGGATTTAACATTTCAACATACTCCTAACGATAAAAAAAGTTCGACGCGTGTTATAGTATTAACAAATACCAACAAATATTATATTTAATAAAACACAGAAAAGTCATTTCACAAGTATGTATTATTATCAAGCTATAAATCATTAGGAAAATATTGTTGATAAATCGTAACTATTTAATGACACTAAATTCGCTAATTATTATCAATAGTAAAACGTTTTTATTATGCACCAGATTGCAGAGGCGACGGAGCGAGTACAGAAATTACCTTAAATCCAGGGGAAAAGCAGAGGGGTAGTTTAATGTTTCCGAAATCGGGTAAAGTCTGCCAGAAGTTAACACGTAAGAAAAATTTCATCAAGTTGTACAAAAACTATTCATTAAGTGGGATGGAGGGTTTGTCTCTGATGTAGATAGGATAATTTTATTGCTTTGTGTAAAAGTTCATACATCTCGGAAAATAATAGTGCGATACGGATCTGTAGAAAGACAGAGACCCTATTTGTCGCTCTTATTTACTTATAGAGATTAACAAGGTAAATGAACCAATTGAGGAAATAAAAAAACAACTTGACACATTTCCTTCGCTTTGTTCCAAGGTAACTCTGGTAACCCTTGGTAAAAAAATGTACGGCGAAAATAGAGAAATATTATTTTTCTTTGAGCTCGGTAATGTGGTTTTATTTGGTATAGACTGTGAAATGTAGTCACCGAATAGCAGTTTCTTTACTGTGTTTCGTAGCACATGAATAGAAATGAAAAACGATCTAAGTGCCTAATACATATTTTTACAGGAGACACACGAATTTGTTTAAACGCCGTAATTGATTACGAAAAATTTGCGAAAATTAACATAGATTGTATTTTGACGTTGCAACTAAATGATCAAAAAATTACCCAAGTTTAAATTGTTCTATTGAATTCATTGTAGTAAATACTTAAAATACGAAGAGGTGTTCTTTTGAAACTCTTGTATCAAATAATTAAAATAAAGAGCATTTTCGAAATGACATGTGATTTCCAATAAACGTTGCAAATACCGCGGATAGTACCCAAAACTGTGCATGTGCCAAACCTGACAACCGTCGACTTGCCTGGTATTTTGACAAATTCCTGAAAATGTGGTAAGAAAAATAATCGATTTACGCGACTGTAATTATCAACATCGCGACGATGTATACGCCCCACCTTTTGACCGTGACCGCTATAGCAATTGAACTATCACCAGAAGGTACTTAGATCGATTACTCCAACATTAGCGTTGTCAAGGAGAATGTTTTTCTACGAAAAAAAGAAAAACTCGAAAAAAAATGTTGACACTCAGAACGTTTTCCATTTACATTCCTCAACTCTTCAAACAAATTTTTGAATCTAACGCCACAAAGTATTTTTTTAAAAATGAAGTTTCTGTTCGTAAGGAATCTTTTAATAGCTTATTAACATCACAAAAAAATTATATTTATAAACTATTTTCCAACTTGGAAAAGACAATAAGTAAACTTATTCACTATAAATTTGCTGAAAATGCGATACTTAATTTATTTTTCATTTGTTTCCTATCCTCCCGATTATTGTTTCAACAAAATTTCTTATTAGCATTCTATTTGATTACAATACAAGCGATTGGAACAATATTTCATATTTGAAGGATTATTCAATTCCCAGTATTCTATGAAGATACAAAAAACTTATTGCAATATCAAAATCAAAATAATTGTCAACTCACCAAAAATTAAACAACTCAATCCATTATTGTCGAAAAAACATTTCATACCTATGTATGATTAAGTTGGAAAATTAGCTAATTAGTTTTACAAATGAAAACAATATCAACCACAATGAATTTCTTTTGTCCAACTAGTATTTTTTTTGTGGGGCTTTACGGCTCTTCGACATCGAGGTCATTAGAGCCCTAAACTTTTGTACAGGTAGGGAAAATGCAGTTACGCACTAAGGAGAGCCATCATGACTCTCCCCGCGTGTGGGACTCGCTGAATGACTCAACCATACCCACTAAAAACCCTCCTGAATTACAATATATCAAAACATATCTTAAAACATACATCAAAACATTGAGGACAAAAAATGACGGGGGGGTGGACAAAAATGAGGAAAATGAAAGATACCCTATCCCTAATAGCGTCGGGATCGAAAAGAACAAGAGGTGACCAAGGAAGGTCAGGAAAGAGAAAGGAATAAGCCTAACACAAGTAAGTGGAAGTAAATCCAGACTCAGCTCGGGGCCCCGTGTTCGCCAAACACGCACTTACTAGATGTAAGTCCCCTGGGGGATCCAACTTCTAGGCCCCAGACATGCTTCGTCCGATGTACCTTCAGTTATCCGGTCTCATTGATTAAAAATGAATTAGTGTGTCTGTTGAAAATAGGATATTGTCTAGCGTGTTTTGTTGAACAATTACACATTATGAAGACTTTTATTATTACTGTGCTAACCTCAGGACTACAAAATCTTCCGGACTTCCCATTTAAAAAATTGAAATACACGAATTGGAATCGTCACATTGAATTAACACGATTAATTAGTCATGCGTTAGAAACTGTTCATCACTTCATTGTTGACAAACAACTTTGACTATAACACACACATTTTAGGAATTGAGGACAGAACCACCATAAATTAGTGATTAGAGTCAACAACCACCTTACATGGTTTTACATTATAAATTGCCTGATACACATAAAAATACCTCATAAATACCTCATAACCAAAAATTTCGGAAACATTATTACCGAGAACCAGTTTTTAGAATCTCTTTCTGATGCTATGCATTATTACCTACATCATATACTGAATATCATGATTTGAGTAAACAAGAGAGGTGTTTCCCTAATTCATTCCCTTAAGATATTTTATTGGATAGTGTACTTATTATGTATTTATACACTAATAATCCTCTACAATTATTCTTTAATTGTTTGAGAACACTTGTGCTCCTTAGTGCTCTTCATTTAAAAACTTCTCTGACAATTTTTTCATGTTAATCTGAAACTTTAATTGTGTATTTTATCCCTGCGAGATATGAGATTTCACGAATTACTCTTTAATCCGCTTTTTACATAGTCCCTATTTGATACTTACATTCCTATTTAGTCTTCTTGTTTTTCTCACTGTTATTTCATCGAAATAATTGCATGTTATCAGCGTGTAGTATTGATTTTATTGGCATATTATCATATGTAATTGCATTTTGGATTAAAACTGGAAACCATCCACATTAAATACAAAATTAAACCAACAAATTCAAGGTATTTTCTCTCATTATTCGAGGTAGACAGATCCTGCACCTGTCAACTTCTTCTCTTTATTTCTTCCCTTTATTCTTCTCTTCTGGCACTCCACGGAAAAATACAGGTCCTTCAGTCAATCCCTCCTCACTTATGTGTCCAAACCGCCTCTGTTTGTAAGAGGTACTCGTGTTCAATCACAAACTCTGTTTTTCATTTAAAAAATCATTTCATTATTTTATTGTAATATATTAATTATTTATTTCAGTATTACTCTTTTCGTGTTAATTTATGTCTCGGTAGCCTGACGATGCAGAAGAAGCTTTCACACCACGACTAAAATTGGATATTGTATGCACCCCGTATCCCCGGAAAGTTATTTTAAATAGTATTCCAATGAAGGGAATTGGCTACAATATTCGTCACCAAAGGAGAAATAAATTAACCATGAAGGCGTGTTAACAACAATGTAATAAAGTTTCTTCTGGAAAATATCAGTGCAAAAATGATACGGAAGTACACCGTTAAGTGTGTTTTAAAATAATACCAATATTGATTGTACCCCAACACTCATATATAGTGATAAAGTAGGACTTGTAATAGTTAGCAATTGAATAGTAAATCGCTAGATATTTACTAAATACATATTGGTGGGATGGGTTTTACTTGCTTCCTGAGAGTGTCATAACCTTCCTTAATTTCCCAATGTTGCCAAACGCAGCCTTGTCCAGGGTGGCTAGTGATTCTTGATCTCAAAATTCTCTGACTTTTCCCTGACTTTCCCTGACCAATGGATTAATTTTCCCTGACTTTTATCGCACAAGATGAACGTGCACGCAAACATTTCTTTAACAATTGAGAAACAAACATTCTAGCAGGTGAAATCTTATAAAAAAGGAAATTATCAATAAAACATAAATCAAACTTCAATAGTAACGTTGTCAATAGTAAAACGTTGATTTTACGAAAATCTACTCTTAACGGGGTGAAATAGGGATTTGAATTTTTTATGCGTGTGTTCCACCATAACTCTGGAGTGCCTTGAGAAATTTCAACCAAACTTGATTCACAAATGACTTACTATATGACAACAAGCACTATGAGGATAAGACATCCCTTTCAGCCCTATGGAGTGAGTGAGAAGGAGATGACATGTACAAATAATGGAAAGATCCGATATAAGATTCGAAACCATACTCTTTGGTGCCGTTGAGATGGATGAGAGCGTCCCTGGTGCTTTGTAAGTTCACAATCAGTTCACATTGCGGATAATATACCCCTAGCATCCCTGGGATTGGAATGGGAAGAAGAAAATGCAAACATAATAAAAAAACGACCGATATTGGAGTTGAATAAATCAATTTTGGGACCGCTGAAGTGAAGTGACACCCTCATGGCCAGATCATCTCCTATGTTGTGTGGGGGTGAGAAGGAGTGAAATGTAAAAATTATCGAAAGTGACCGATCTTAGTGTTGAGATTATAGTTTTCGGGGACGCAGAAATGAATAGTGACACTCTCGAGGACGCCAAAGTTCACAATAAGCGCTTATAAGCTCCAGCATCCCTAGAGAAGGGGATGCCATAAAAAGTATCGAATATCACGTAGCAGTGACGAGTCCATAATTTTCGGCGTCGCTGAGTTGATAGTCAAATTCCGATATCGTGTATGTTTGGACTCAGCCCTCATGAAACAAACACCCCACTTACACCCCTTGGTGAAGGGGTGGGGATGAAAATGGGTTTATGGATAAAAATAATTGAAAACTACTATTGAAATTAAAATGAAATTAAAAAAGCATTGAACACGTAGTTTTAGAGATGGTGAGATAATTGAACTATCGATGCCGTTAAGTTTAAGTTGACATCACATAGGAACACGTTATCCTTAAGAGCTGGGGATGGGAAGGGCGAGACGAAAAAATAGCGTAAAAAGACCGATATTAGGGTCGAGTCCATGGTTATAGTGTATTCTGAGGTGATTAATCGCATTTCCAATGTCATTATGTACCCTTCAGACCACATGAGGTGCACGACGCCCCTAGAGATGGCGGTTGGGAAGAACTTAACACAAAAAATTCCCAAATGTTTCGCAAGGAGACAATTTTACAAAAATTCATCCCTACGAGTGTTTTCTTAAACCTTTTTTTAATTACATCAGTGGAAATAAGGGATTTGGGGTACATACCAATTCTATCAAGCCTCCGACATTAACGGATAACATTCTCAGTGGATACCAATGACTATATGAGAAAAAATAAAAATTGGAGCCATATTACAGAATTCACGTGAGCAAAGCTGCGAGTTAGCTAGTTATAAAGACGTTCTTTCACTGTAAGAAACAGTGGCTTTTAAACAGAATTCAAGTAATATTTCTCTGTATTGGAAAGAAAATAAAAATCAAGAACAAAGTTCAATTCAAGAAATGCAATTCTAATTTTATTTATAATCAGAATTTATTTATAATAAGAAGACAGTCACTTCGCGAGGAATATAATACTCCAGGGTTTAATGATAAGAAACAGTGGAGTAACAATGGCAATATAGACATTGCACGTAACTGAATGGCTGTAACTTGGGTCATCACGAGGATTTCCCACGCTGGCTAACATATGTGTCACTGCACCATTGTTCAAGAAAATGGAACTTAATCATTGTGGTATGATTAAATTTATTGTAAAACATGGCAGTTAGAAACTGCGTATGACCACGTGGAGGACAATAATCTAATTTACTCTCCGGAAGCAAGCAAGGGACCATCAATTTCGATCAAGGATTCTAAGGCAGAGGTGAATTTAACATATCAGTAAGATAAGAGTAAAAATAGTTAGCTAGGTGTTATAATATTAACAGAATACCAACAAAATTGTATTAATAAAACAAAAAAGTTATTTCACAAGTACATATTATTATCAAACAATAAATTATTCGGATAATATTGTTTATAAATCGTAACTATTAAAATAACACTAAATTCGAGATTTATTATTTCAGTAGACACTCGCCCCTAGGCGAGAGTCTAGAGTGTCTATATAAATAAATCCGCCTCTAGCCGTAGGAGAAACGTTGAGTTCCACATCTCGAGTTGGATGTCCGGTACAAATCACATATCAGTAGACATGACTACCAACGTTTCTTGTGACAGCAACTTAGGTCTCTTCGCTTCAGACATTGCCCGGAAGAAGGAACAGTTGATTGACCGAAACGTTGGTGGTTAAGTCTATTGAGACGCGGTTTGTCTTGAAGCGTTGGAATTAACATTCATAAAATTCGCAATGTATTTATGTCTCAGCCAAACTAGTACAAGAAGCATTAAAGCGCGTACCCTTTTACCAAAAAATGTTCGGTGGAACCCGTAGTCTTAGAATAGGACATCACTTCTTCACCGTGACAATATAAGTAGTTAAAACTCATGTGCCATATTTTATTAATTTTTGACGCTGAAGGATCAGGTCATGACGTATACTCTTTCACCTAACTACATGATTAGAGTGAAGAAATTGCGAAGGAGATATATTAGGTTGCCGGAAAAAAACTACCTTTACCCAATTTGGCCAAACTCGCTCGGCACTACGTTGGGAGCGAAGTTGTTACCACTAAGCCTCAGCTACCACTATTATTACTCATTGTGAAAAATACAAAAGAACCCCATATTAAATTGAATCAAAATATGCTTTTGTGTANTATTATTACTCATTGTGAAAAATACAAAAGAACCCCATATTAAATTGAATCAAAATATGCTTTTGTGTAGCATTTTTGTCGTAATATTTGTTTAAGCGTGTTGTTAGTATTAGAGTCACTGGCGCACTATGCGGCCTAATCTGTGAGAAGATAGGATATTTTATGCATATTCTCTAGATATGCGTAAAAATGCTAATGAAACCGCCTACGTAAGTTTTGAGAACTGGTTCACCATGATCTTATATAAACTAGAAACTGTTTGTAAGTATTTAGTGACTGTCATTTAATACTGTCGCGTATCGATCAAAGATCGGAATAGAGAATTTAGCAATGAATGCATTTAATAATGATCAGTTCTGTGATAATACTATCATTAACATTATTTATCTTGGATTTCGAGTCAATTACATTGTTACAATTAATTACCAGAATATTAGGAATAATTTAAGGTGTTAGTTCCAGTATTTAATAATAACTGCTAATGAATTATACCCTAGCCCAGCACATCCCGACGCTTTTAGGACTAGGGTATAATTCATTTTCCTAATTTTTAGTAATGTTTTTTAGATATGTTTTGATATATTGTAATTCAGGAGGGTTTTTAGTGGGTATGGTTGTCATTCGGCGAGTCCTACACGCGGGGAGAGTCATGTTGGCTCTCCTTAGTTCGTAACTGCATTTTCCCTATCTGTACAGATTTTAGGACTCTAATGACCTCGATGTTGACGAGTCGTAAAGCTCCACAAAAAAAAAAAAAAATCAAGATATCAATCCTCTAAAAAAATAAACATTCATTAATTATTTCATTATTTTGAATAATTGCACCGATAACAAAATCATAACTCGAATTAAAGCCACAAGAAATTACAATAGTAACAATCCCTAAAGGCGCTCTCTTTTGTTTTTGTTTTAAATTCAGATCGGACACAACTGTGGACACAATAGGGCATCAATAACGGGTGCCGAAAATAAAGAAATTGTGTTAAACCGGAAAAACGAAGCTAAGTGGTATCGTCAACTACCTTAAGTGCCACGATCATATTAGTAGTGCATATAAGGACCGACGGACTGCTGGATGTGCTGGGCTTCCGGTCAAGGTACGGGCTAAGTACCACCGAGCACTGCTGATTGTTAGCGATGCCTACAACAAAACAGCGAATTGTAACCTTTTCATACATTTTTTGTCTACGGCCAGTAATTTTGTTCATGTGATAGGGATTTTGCCCATATCCAGAAGCGTAAATGGATTGAATAATATCAAATACTCGAGGACCTGGTTAAACTCATGGTGAATGCTACCGAACAATCCTTTTACGGTTACTATGGTCCAACGTGACAACTTTTATGACTAAAAAGAAGCAACCGATTCATACATAAACAGGACAAAATCAAATATTTCCAAATGCAGTTGGATTAGAGTTGGAAAAGTCGGAGTCTTCAAGACGAAAGCTATGTTTAAGGAAATTAAAGCACATACAAGGTTTTTAAGAAAGGGGTTACCACCAACATAATCAAGGGCTTGGTTTTACTATCACAACCGTGCCGAAAGAACGTATCAGCTAAGAAGAAGAGGGATCTGCAACATATGCTGCCATATTTCAAAGAAGATAATCGCACGTTCTTCGAAGAAATAATAAATTAAAATTATACCTACTCTTTAAAAGTTAAAATAAGTTCAAAATATAAAAATGCTTGACAGTATACTTGTATAATGTTTAGTAATGTAAAATTACACTAATGAACGGTTAAAATTACCAAGAAAGTTGAGACTACTTCCATTAACGCTTACCTCGTTATTGGCGATACAGATATGGCACTTAGCACGTTCTACGTTTTTTCTGAATCAAATATTTTTTTTCCATTCATAAGTTGAAGTGAATTAAAAAAAGTTGCAATAGTAATACGACGAATGCGTCTTTACGTAATGAACAAAAAAAATTGGTTCAGGTTTTATCAAAATTGTTTTGACAAAACAACAAATATTGAATAACTCAAAATCAATTTTTTGACACTTAGCCCATTATTCCAGCCTTCAGTTTGCTGCTTTAAATCAGGTGTGCCTAAAATAAAATTCTGGGGGGTGGGGAATTGAGAAAAGAATTGAAGGCCAGAATTTTCTTTGTTTTATAAATTACGAGAATCTTGTTCAAGAGAAAATAAATTGATTGCTGCTAAATATATTTTAAATGAGTGAAAATGAATTATCATGTTTTTTTAAATATAGTATTCTTGTACAGATTTCTTCACAAGGAAAATCGTGGTTGTGCGGAGTATGGATAGGGAGGCGACTGGCTCCTTTGTTTCCGCCTTTCCCGCGTCAAACGATTTTGAAAAATATAATTAAAAATATAATTTGGAACACAATTACCATTGTTCTCAGGAGTAACAATACCGATGATGAAAAGGATTCATCGGTGGACGGGTTCAGTGATACCACAGCGATCTCAGGAGCTTTGTCAAGCACTGATGCAGCAGCTGAGATTGCAATAAAAAGAGTTGGTTCTCCTTCTAAGTCTGCGGACTACGAAGTAAAAGGTGAGATTTTTTAATTATTGAATTAAACGACCTTATCTCACAGACTGATTTATTAACTATTAATGAAACTACCCAACTTTTCGACCCCCACTGTGGGCCATCATAAGGCAAGTAATGGAAAACATATTGTTTCAGTTTTACATTGGGATAAGATAGAAAGAGTTTATACAAATCATAACATTAGAATACCGTACATGGATCATTTAAAACATCAAGGAATAAGGAACAGAGAATACAATAATACATAAAATATTTACAATATGAGTACAGAGGCACAAAATCAACGGAATGCCAAGAGTATAGAAAAACAGAATAAGTGGTAAAAGTATAGAAATTTATTCAATAATTATAATTCTACCAACGTAATTACAATATGAGATTTTTTAATTTTCATGTTGAAATTTTCCTGTGTTATTGTTGTTATTAACATTCTTATTTTTACAGTATCGTTGCCCTATGAAATGGAGAACGGATCGTTGAGGACGCCCTCTTGTAATGTGGTTCCAAACCTCGTGGCACCTTCGTCTGGACGCTCGCGTTCCTTGCGAACCCCTAAATGCGCGCGTTGCCGCAACCACGGAGTCATTTCTTGCCTCAAAGGACATAAGCGACTTTGTCGTTGGCGCGAATGTCGCTGTCCCAATTGTCAGCTAGTAGTGGAACGCCAACGAGTGATGGCGGCACAGGTTGCCTTACGGAGGTTAGTGTTAACGGAGCGATGAAATATATAATTTATTGTCAAAAAAGCAGATACAAACTGCGTAGGATCACGTGGAGGAC
>NNCF01129706.1:410014-470970 GCA_002313205.1 Laupala kohalensis
TATATATATCACATAATCATTTGATGATAAAATTCATATATTCACTATGGTTCTTGGACAACAACGTTTCGAGGCCAAGGTTCTAGCGCCCTCTTCAGGTTCTTTCTATTCCTTGGCTGATTGTATTTAATGCATTTGCACATGGAATGGAATGTACTAAGTAGACAATCAGAATGTGGGTGACGTAAAATTTAAATCAACATATTTGTATTCAACAAAACACACACACACACAAAATGATCACAAGTTCGTAATATTATCTGACTATAGATTATTCGAAATTTAGTTTGTAAATTGTAAAAATATCTCGTATTAAAATAAATTCGATATTATTTATTACAATAGATTTAGAGAGCCTGATTATAAAAACCGCCTCTATCGGAAGGAAAACCGGAGAAAAATCCGGGCCAGGATGATTTTGGTCATTTTTTTTAAGGAAACTGATAGCGTGATAGCGACATCGGTGGTCTAGTGTTAGCGTCTTTGCTTTCATGATACCACTGAGTGGTAGAGATCCGGTTTAAATCCTGCTCGAGCGAACTAGGTGAGGTTTTCGACTAGGATTTCCATCACCTACAAGACAAATGTTGACTCGATACCATATGTTCCCTGGCAATCCTTCCCAATAACCTAAGTTCTTACCCAAATCACGGTTAGGTGGAGAGTAGGCCTCGTGGCCTGAACCGCGCCATAAAGTAAATAAATAAAATTAAGATTTCTGGCTAGAATTAAATATCCAACCAGTAATAACAAGCCGACAACCCACATTTTTTGTCAAGGCTCTTCAAAAATGGAACTGTTTCCTTTCTTCCAAATAGAATCACCTGCCATATTTAATTATAAAAATAATTCGTTTTGAATTCACTTTTTAAGTATCTTTTAAGAGTAAAAGAAAATTGATAAGCAGTACTTGTGCAATTTTCCCCTAGTAATATTTCAATAAGTTGTGCAATAATTTTGAAATTATTGTCCTTTTTATTGTCTAGAAGACATCCGAAAGCAAATCTGGTTGGTAATAAACTAGGTGTTTTGTGTTGATTTTCTTATATGTTTCTCATGGTCTTGACTAGATTTCCACAAATTTCCTGATTTGAAATCAACAAAATAAAAAAAGAAAGAAAAGAAAATGGCGTATTTGACAATTTGCGATGATAGTGTTTTTAGAAAGTTGTACTTAGTATATTAAACATGCGCTTATTGATGGATAATACCCAGAAACCATCATAATATTTATTATGAGGTTATCATAATATTTATTTATAAATACCTGATTTACATGTCGAAAATCTAAATACTCATGGATTACTTATTTTTCTTTGCGGTATGTATATAGACAGCAAGTGAACGAGGAAAGCGCAGGTGGAGGGGCGTTGGGATCAGAAGCGTCCAATGGGGCACGTCTTCGCTCTGCAGAAGCCTTGCTGGCGCAGAAACGCGCTTACCAGCGCCATTTGCGAGCGCTACAGCAACAAACGGCAATGGCTCAACGGTGCGCCGTCGCAGCACACGCCGTCCACGGTGAGATCTCAGCACAATTATTCTAGCCAAACATTCGTCATGTTGCTTTTCAGAATGAGACGAACAAATCATTACTCGAAGTTTATACAGTTTAATATGAATTATTCACTAAGAAAACACTACGGATGTAAGTACCTTAGGATTGGATGTGAGATGTAAATTCAGAGGAAGAAAAGGATTTATCCAAACCTTCTGCGGCTAAGACATTCCAACCTTATCGAACCCGAACCAAAGGTATTCATCCGAAGGTTGGAATGGCACCTCCGAAGGTTTCGAGGAATCCTTTTCGTCCTCTGAATTTAGATCTCACATCCAATCCTAAGGTACTTAAATCCGTTGTGTTTTCTTTGTGTATAATTCATAGACCTATTGTAGTATTGAGCAGCAGATGTAATACAGCTATTCCCTTACCGTTTGAAAGTTTTTTTTTTTTACATTTGTATTGGAATAAAAATTGTTACACTATGTACCATTTGACTCAAAAGTGTACACGATAACAATATTATCTATGAATTAAAATGCAGTATTAGTAATAATTATGTTAACGCGAGAATTCGAACTGAAGAAAATGAAGAGACTGAGGGATGGGGAGTTTAGAAGCTTATCCTTCATACTTCAATACAAAACTTAATAAAATTGTAAAAATAATGTCATTATACTCGGGGAGGGGGGAGGTTTTTAAAAGCACCTTAATTTTGTATTTATTTATAGACTATGTTAACCTATTATAAACTTCTAACGTGCTTTAAATTTTCTTATAATAAAGAATAAAATTTAGATATAAAATTTTCTTATAATAATTCTCTTACATCTACAATGCATTCTGATACTGATGTACAAACATTCCATGGAACATTGTTGACGCGTTAGTTGAAATTGATATTTAATTTGGACTATTATTGACATTCACGAGAGATTCAATACTTTTTCCCTGATAGGGAATAAACTTAAGACGTAGAAGTGGGGAAAAATCAGAATAGAGGAATATCCCTATTCCCCGCCCCCCCTCGTTAATTCGAACACTGATTAGCACGGAAAATTACTCGCCCCACTTAAAGGTTTGATGACATTGAGCGAGTTTACTCGCCAACTCGCTAATTCGCCAATTCGCAGCGTGTAAACTTGCTCAGTGTCATCGTGTCACTCGCTAACTAACAGCTTGTAAAAAAGTCGGGCTACTTTACTCGATACTCGCTGGCGAGTTGGCTTGTTAGCGAGAAAACTAGCTTAGTGTCACCGTGGTTGCTAGTGAACTAGTTGCGATTATCTTGGTGGTTCCAGGTTTCAGTGTCGACAAAATGTCGACGGAAGTAATTATCTATCTTCACAGATATTAATACAGGTTTCATTTATATGCAATGTTATCAAATGTATCATTTAGCACATATAAGAATATACTATCTCATTAATGGTGTGGGCAATGAATACACAAAATTGTTTGAAAAAATAAACACGGTAGTTTAAGGTAATAAATAACAATGGCAATAAAGGATTTTCTTAAGACAATTTCGCAGATTTCCGCATACTCTTTAAAAATAGAAAGATAATTTCTAATTGATAATATAAAACTTAAAATACAAAATGCTTTTTAATAATTTTGAATCGGTACTTTATATATTTTATATTAATTTCTCATATTTCATTTTTTGCACACATTTTCTGTATTACTATTATTGCTTTTCAGTGGCGCTTCCGTTTAAAGACACTAGTTCAAACTCGCTTGCTAGTTGGCTTCTAAACTCACTGGCTTGTTAGCGTGTAAACTCACTCAGTGTCATCGAGTCTTAAGCAGTGTTTCAGTGCAAGCGTGTTGAGCTCATAATCCGCAAAAATCAAAGTCATTCCAGCAATATCGGAATGAACGAGTGAAATGCACAAAACAAAAACCACATACACCGACAGCCATGGCGTATAGGCTCTCTACTTACTACGTAGGTAAGTCAACAAATAAGTCGCCAAACTGGATAGAGGCAATAACAATTAAAGTATCTTCCTGACATTGACTTCACTTTTCGACGTTAAAACCCTGTACATTCAGAGACGTATCCCATCTCTTTAGAAGTCCTTGAAAGCCAGTGGCAAAGAAGTCTTTCGGTTGCTGTCGAAGTCACCGAGTGATTTCATCATCAGCATCATCAGTTTCAAAATGACGGCCACCCAAATGATTATTTAGGGACTCAAACAGATGAAAATCACTAGGAGCTAAATCGGGACTGTTCGGTGGATGTTCCAAGCTTTCCCAACGAAACGTTCGCAACAGCTCATGCAATGGTCTTGCTCCCCATCTCTGATGCTTTGTCGTCGCTTTTTAAAATTCTGGATCCAATTGAATACAGCTTGTCGTGAGAAACAGTTGTCACCGCAACACGGGATGCATTTCGCAATGCACTTCTTTTGTGGACTGGCCTTGGACCCCAATAAACTGCTGCTGTTCTTCTCGTCTACACTCATGCAACACAAACACCATCGTGCACTGGCTGCTTCTGACTGAGTGCGTGCCTACAAGATGTCACGCNTGGACCCCAATAAACTGCACGCTGTTCTTCTCGTCTACACTCATGCAACACAAACACCATCGTGCACTGGCTGCTTCTGACTGAGTGCGTGCCTACAAGATGTCACGCAGTCTATACGACAAGCATACATATGCTGCCACCTTCTGGCAGAAAATACGCTCGTAATTTAAAATGGTATAAGGGAAATTTACGTTTGCGACTTATATATTGACTTGCCCTCTTATATGTTTTGAAACAAATTGGTTACCATGGCAAATTGTGGAAATTTCAGTAATGTCCCTACTTACAGCTAAGCGGAAAACCGCGGATTCGATCCCCCGTTCGACCGGACTGGGTGAGGTTTTCAGCTGGAGATTGCTTTCTCATTCCAGACCAGTGTCGGTTCGGTATCTTAATCGGCAATCCAATATATATCTTTCCTAATTCACGTGGTTAGGATTAATTAAAATATAAGACATTGTGTCATAGTATTGATAAAACTTTTAACACAAAACTCAGGCGTGTAAAGCTGTGAGACTGTTTTATATACGTGGTTAATATGGCAGATTCTACATTCCCCCATCTGCTAGGTGTGGGTAATTTTCTCTCGGTTTCACATTTAGCATNGTCATAGTATTGATAAAACTTTTAACACAAAACTCAGGCGTGTAAAGCTGTGAGACTGTTTTATATACGTGGTTAATATGGCAGATTCTTCTTTTCATATAATTAAGTCAAATAGCTTTTCTTCCTGGTGCAATTTTTAAATGCTGTTATATCGGAAAGGAAAATATGAAATAATTAAAAATCGCCGACAAATCATTTAATGTTCTAAAGTGCGATACTTCATTAGTGTGTTTTACTCCGTCCGGTTACGCAGAAAAGGAGCGCAAATTTTATGGAACATTTGCTGATATGATGTTAATTGATAGTCAAACATAAGAAGTTAAAACTGCGGAGAACCTCGTTAAGGGGGATAATTTCTTCTTTAGAGGCAAGCAAAAGCCATCCCATCAATTTGATCCAAGTAACTGAAGAACACTGGAGAAAATGTAGAAGACATTTTGATATTTGATCGTATTCGTTTCACGAAACACACAAGAAGGTTTTCATTGAAAAGCTTATCATTCATTTCATTTTACCAAATAAGAATTTGTTAATAACAGCTGAATTGAAAGTTAATTTTAAATGCGGTGTTTTACAAAACTATTGTTATTGTAGAACATAATTGATTTAAAATTGCGGTTTAATGTAGTTTGGTAACTAAAAGGAAATATTTGTTACAAATATTTTACCTCATTATGAATATGTCTATACTAATTAATGATAAAATTAATGAAGAAGTTCTATTAGAGATTAATAGGAAATGTTGCTTTGATTAAATCAGCGACCGGCAACCTGTAGACATCGAGGAAATTTTTGTGCTCCGTAAAAATATTATTACAAAAATATCCTTCAAAAAGACTTCCCAAACTTTTCAAACAAATCTATGTAAACAAACTTATCAAGAACCAGATCCATACCCATAACTTTATTTCGGAGAAGTTTAGATTTTTCACCAAAAACTTATTGACGTTAACTTAAAATTTTATTTGTCATATAGTATTTTAAAGTTTTATTATTTAATTCATGCTATTAATAAATTAAATGGTAAATTGATAATATGTTATGCAGATAAAGATTATGTAGTTTCTTATACAAAACTTTACTCAACACAAATATTCAAATTTCCCTTAGTAAAGCTCCTTCGTATGTTAGTAGTTTGAAAAGAAATAATAGCGAGGAAATGAAAAGTTCAAAACCTAATTGTGAAATAATATTTTAGAACTTTTTGGCTTCCTGGCTTCGAACGTTTTAGGAACACATTGAATTTCGAACTTCTAGTATAACATTTATTCCGTTCACTAATATTGTTTAGTTAGACATCGCTCAAACAACTATTTGTTTACTAATGACTGAACAAAGCGTCATTTAGTACTGATGATAACCGCGTTTGTGTCCCTGGAGGGTGAGGGGTCCAAATGGTGTTTCGCGCGTGTGCCCTGCCAGACGAGATCCCTAATACGTCTCACGATAGCCCTTGTTCTGTTTATTCACAGTCCTTTGCCTGAGGGATCCCCAAGGACTCTTCCATTCATGGGTGGGCTGACGAACAAACAAACAACGTTTCAGCAGCCAGTATGGCTCCTACGTACTTCTGTTTCATTCCTCTTCTTCATTGACACAATCAGTGTCCATTAGGGTTCATATTTCGTTATCTACTCCATCAGTTATTAATGATAATAAATTGAAAAAATAAGAAATATACTTACGTATTTTTTTGGGGACGACGACGACGAAAGGAAACCTTGTTTTGAAAAGGGAATTTTTAGAGGGAAATTTTGTAAGTCCACTGTCTTAAACGAATAACTTGAAGGACCCAAATACTCCATTGAAATAACTAAAATATTGGAATATATAAGGATTCTACTAGTTAAAATGCTAAAAACTCCTTTCAACTTTTTGGTGAGCGCTCCTGGTCTTTCTTGAATCTCCGATTTGAAGCAGTATTGTCACGTTCAATGTCTATAGTTTGAAATTTAAACTTGACTTGGAAAAAGAACTAACTCGGTAAGCCCTGGAATGTAAGTTTGATTCCTTTCGAGGGTATATAGTATTTACAAAAATATATATCATAACTGTTTCTCACTGATTTTCCAAAAGAACAAAATATAACTGTCATAGTAATAATAATACATTATTGCATTGTAAATACAAAGACAAGAATAATGATATATGCTATAAGGAAAGAGAACACGTAATAAATTCTGACATTTCAAAGAACAAACAAACGATTAAAAGTTATTACATAAGGCCAGTCTTCTTAGATCGTAAATAATATGCAGACCAGTGTATTCTACAGGGAAAGCAAAATACCAATATAGAAAACATACAGTTTTAAAAGAACATACAAATTATTGAAAGATAGTAGATACTGCCAGTCTTTTTAGTGAGCGTACGCCATCCTGGAGGATGTCATGTATGGAGGAGACCAAGTTACCAATCCTGTGAATTGGATGTATAATACTGTGAAATTCATAGTTCGTAGAATAACTGCAGCAGCAAAAGAGTTCCTGGGAACGAGTATAATATAGCACTATAATCTTAATCATTTTCAAAAGGCCTGATCAGTTCAGAGCACCTTTGACAAAGTTCTTCAAAAGCAAATCTCGTGCATCCTCCTCCTGTCTGTGAGTGAGGATAGTCCCAGCATTTTCTCCGCTGCCTGGAG
Source organism: Laupala kohalensis (assembly GCA_002313205.1). Taxonomy (NCBI): domain Eukaryota; kingdom Metazoa; phylum Arthropoda; class Insecta; order Orthoptera; family Trigonidiidae; genus Laupala; species Laupala kohalensis. The sequence goes on from NNCF01129706.1 coordinate 417,299, forward strand.
GGTTAACGTGTTGAAGTTAAGGCCAGGCTTTAACCCATCAACTTCGCTTCCACGATACCACTGTGCGATAGAGTGCGGATTCAAATCCTGCTTGGCTGAACTAAGTGAGGTTTTCTGTTGGGGTTTCCCTCACCTAGTCCAAAGAACGCCAGTTCGGTACCATAAGTTCCCCATCATCCCAACATCTTTCCTTCCCATATCCATCACTCAAGTCAGGGTTAGGTGGAAGAGTCTCAAGGTTTGAACTTCGCCATAATTAATAAAATAAATAATTAAAATAAATAAATAACATGTCCCACGTGGTAAGGTGACCAAACAGCGCAACGATACTTCAAGATGGAACTTATTAAGAGAAGAAATAAAACCTTTATCGCACAAATCCAAAATATTCAACCGACAGTGGTAGGTCTGTCACAGCATCACGCTGTTAAGGGTAAATTCCCTTCCCTAACATGGTATTCTTCGGAAATTGCGAGCCATAAGTTGGTGTTGCAGCATATAGAAATAAGGGATGTGCCGATTTCGATTCTCGGATAACCCTCTCCTCATGATATTACTGTATTGAAAAATTGCTATTCTCGATATTTGTCGGTTATCTGATACTCGACTTGATTCCAAATGTGAGAATATAATAATACTATTAATAATAATAATAATAATAATTGATATTCACGTTTTACTACTCCAAAAAGAAACTCCGATTAAACCTACTTCTTGCTTGTTTCGGTTCATGATGACTGCATTTTATTCATGATTTATTTATTAACCCTGGGTTTTTTAAATTTTGAATTGAAACTCATTAAATTAAAATCATGGTTATAGGCATATACAAAATAAATCATGTCATAGCTTTAAAAATTTAATAAAGAAGCAATGAGATACTTGACACCGCAAGAATGAGACATAATATAAAGTAATTCGAAGGAACCAGAATCGTATTTAAAATCGAGAAAAAAAATACACAATGAAATTCGACATCGCAATATAACATTTTAAAAATCGGCAGCTTTTAGCTTTGAAAATCTGTAGACGTCTTGTGTATTGCATAATCAACAATCTTGCGGTCCCTGGCTCCAGCTCATTCATCCCAAGTGTTGAACCACGCGTCCATCTGCCACTTCCGTCACTTTCTCCCCCTCCCCCACCTCCCTCCGTGATGTTCCTGACGAGTCCTCTGCATTCGTCTCCGGTGGGCAGCGGGTGCGTGAAGCGCCAGTTGGGCCCAGCCGGTGCGTCGGCAGACCAAGAAAGGATCAAGTGGTGGCAGCTGACATTCAAAGCGCACCGAGCGGACTAATTTATTCAATACGGTTACGCCCTTGTCACGAACCACCATATATTGATTTCTTCAGTTTTTATATCGTATTTAGTGATGTAGAACGATACAGTATGCTTATCCGCTTTACATTCATTTCCTCTGGCAAATATCATTATCGTTTCCTAATTAGAGAATAAAAAATGATGTACTATAGAAAGTTACGGAGCTTACTATGTTGAAAGTTTACTTACAGCATTTGTGCAGCTATATCCAATATGGCAAACCCGTGAAATTTCCAAGGGAACAAAACTTAAAATATTTTCTAGTAATGTAAAATCTGTATTTTTGTATGGTTGTGAATCTTGGAAAGTTACACGTAGAATATCGAATCGTTGCAGACTTTCATAAATGCCTTAGGAGAATACTGAAGGTATTTTGACCCAATGTGATAAGAAACGAAGATCTGTGGAAAATAGCAGAAGAACCAGTAAATTTGACTATCAGGCGGAGGAAAGGGAAATGGATCGGTCATGCCCTAAGGAAAAAAGGAACAGCAGTAGGAACGACAGGCCCTAAGTTGGAACCCTCAATCATCGGAGGAGGGAAAGACCAAGGATGACTTGGAAAAGGAGTAATGACGTACTAGAGAAAGTTACGGAGCTTACCATGTTGAAAGATTACTTACCATAAATGTCATGAAATATTTCATATTGACATGAAAGGAAAATGGACATGGAAATGTCTAATTGTAGTGTTTCCTTGAGAAAAAGAACATTTTGTGAAATAATGTGCCCTCTCTAATGAGAGTGTAATTATGTATTCTCTCTACCGAGAAAGAATAGTTGAACATAACTCACTGTATATGTGAATATATATATTCACATGCATTTTGTGATTTTTATACTACTTTCTGAATTGCAATTGATATGTTATTCATCAGGGTTGGTGTTATGATAGAATTTGTGTTTAATATACATGGTGGTCAATGAAAATTTCGTATTCTTTTGACTTTTCAAGAAACAGTTGAAGATTATTCAGTTAAATTTTTAAAAGATGCATCGATATTTGACTGAGATGCCGCGATTTGAACACCGAATGTTTTGAAAATAATGCTGACGTGCATCCCGCTGAACGCTCGACAAAACTTGTGAAATTGCACGTAAAAAGTTCAAAGAATTAGTTTTTCAGTCGAAAAATGAAAACTTGTGAATTTCTGACCGAACTAGTGGAAGTTGTTATATGTTGATTTTTGAAGAACTAGTTGAAATTTTATCCGTATAAATTTCGAAGATAAATTGATATTTGACTGAGGTGTAGCGAGTTGAACACCATTTATTATTAAAAATCAATTTCGAATGCAAATCTGGTTTTTACAATGTTCCCCAAACTTAATGCAGAAGAAATTTCATAGTTCGATTCAGTAGTTAAAAACTAATGGAAAAATACCTGTAGCAAGTAGAACAGTAGTGAGAACTGAAAAATAATTGAAGAATATATCCCGCTCGAATGCCTTTCTTCGCTCCAAAATGCTTGACGATCATGCCGTCATCACGCTCATGACAATTGGATCCCCGGAATAGGCTTCTCATTTGACTATGGGCCTGGAAATCTGTCTGACGTTGGGAGGCGAGTGACTTCCCGTCATATAATTAGCAGCACTGTTGTGTATTTACTAACTTTCAGCTTCAGGTTTAGCCCAATTTACGTATCAAAAAGGCGGGAATTCCGAAATAATCTTTGATATTAATTTTCAAATTTAATCTTTTAAACGGCGGTAATAAAATGTACTGGTCCCTAACACATTAACTTTAATTACCAACACCATTTACCACCAATTATTCGAGATAAAAGTTTTAAAATATTTTCGAATGATATTTGGCAAATATATCAGTGAAACTTTGTATAATATTCATGAGACGACAATCGGAATGATTCAAATACAACATAGTGTGGTTGAGGACTTCCTCCGACATGGGTACGTTCGGAGGTTTTAGCAAAACAATTTGTCAAAAAACTACCATTTAAGCTCTTGATGAGATTTCATATTATTTTGTTCATTCTTTAAATTTTAAATTATAGGCTCGCTTTGCCCCAGTTATCTCACTGGTAGTATCTATGAGTACGTATTTCCCAGACATCGAGAACAATGTAATCGTAAAGCAATGCTTTTTCATGCGGAAAATTCGGGATAATTTTATGTTCTTTAAAGTGTTACAATGTGCCGAACATAAATAATATTGTTCTTTGTATGCCATTGAGTCAAATGCTACACGGTGTAACAATTTTTATTACAGTTTGACTATGATACTCTCTAAACGTGCACTATATAATGAGATGCTTGTCGTTTAATTATACAGTGGAACCATGATAACGCGAACCTCCGTAGCACGAATTCTTCCTTGATAACTGACATTTCCTTAAATACCCGAGAATCTCTCCTACCATTCAATGTTAAAATTACCCATGTAATACGACGATTTATGTTCAGAAATGTCAAAAGCAATAATTTGTTATTTCAAAGAAAACATTATTGGACGAATATTTACGACGCATAAGTTTATATCATGAACTCAATATTCATAACGCGAACTAACCCCAATAAGACGTAAAACGTAAATAACTAATTTCAATATCACATTTGTTTTCATTTTGATCTCATTAACGCGATCCTTGCTATTACATATACCTTGATAAAACACAAAACATTTTCCCATTTTGGTTCATATGGCGCACATCAATAAATGCTTTGATAGATATGAGTACTGCATGGTAAAGAAAGAATCAAGTCTGCCCCCTGTATGCGTTACAATATACAAGTTGTTGCAATGTAGGTTCCATTTTTGCAAATGCAATAATGTGCCTTTGTCTCATAGCAAGTAGAACTACCCGAAGTTGCCCCCGATTTGAAAAGAAAATTATAACAATAATTACTAGATATGAAAATTTTAAAACAATTCACAAATAAAACAAAAAAAATATCTCCATTGTTAAACAAATGTACGGGAAATTAAATCAACATTCAACTCAAAATTGGTGCTGTGATCTGAAACGACAGAGGGCATCAAAACACAAGTCAACAGGTTTGGATTTTTACCGTAGTTTGCGTGGCGTTGACCGGGATTCTTACATAATATAATAATAACATAATTCACATAATAATAATAATAATAAATTTATTGTCAAAAAAGCTGTGACAAACTCCATATGACCACATGGAGGGCAATAAACTAAATTTATTTTATAGACCACATGCACTAAACAAATGTTAGCTTCCGTATTTCTCTATTTTCTTGATATTAAATAATCATTTTTGTTTATTACAAAATTTAAATACCACGAAGAAAATTTACAAAATTACACAGTTTTCAGTATTGCATACTAATATTTACGTCATTACGAATTATTTTTAAATCCAGAAAGAAGAAAAATATACTTTACACAGAAAAATAAACAAAGCGAATACTTTTGACTTCTGAATTCTTTGGTTTTCATTTCACTGCTAGGTTATGTACTTGGATACAATGTCTCTCCTAACCATTAAATATTGTATAAATCTTTCTTCTACGATTCGGTCACACGTAGATAATACTTTCATTGGATTCTCCGCGTCATGTATCGCAATGGAACTTAGGCGGAATAAAGATTCTCATCTACTGTTCATCAGCCAATTTTAATTGTTTACCTGCTCTTGTAAGTCATCAGTATTAACTATTCTTCGCTTTTTGTTGCAATAACCTATAAGAAAAGTCCTTTGAAATTTCAAATAATTTCACCGGTTAATTTATTTTTCAATTTCCATGCATCAGACATTCCAAATAATTCACTTTTATAGTATAGATCTGCAAGAGGTGCACTGGTTGCAAGAAAATCAAAATTCTAGAAGAAAGCCCTTGTTGAGAGTTTCGACGCATTTTTCAAGATTTAAGCAAATACACATTGATTTTCTTTAAGCAGAAGTTAGTCGAATGTGGTTCTTAAAACACGCTATATAAGATTGTCAAATAAGACTTGTAAATGAATAAACAATTGAATTTCATAAATAGATCGGGGCTCCTCCCGCAGATTCTCGGAAGGATTTAAATTTGTGTTCTTCTTTCCTTTTCCCTTTCTTGTTTCCTTTCATTCTTCCTTTTTCTTTGTTTTGAAAATTATAGTTTTCAGAATTTAGTTATTTTTTTGATATAATGTATTAGGCTACTTTATTCTGTCCTTTCCTATCATCTTTGCGTTTAGATATTTGGTGAATTCAGGAGGTTTTTTTTAGTGGGAATGGTCGAGGTATTCGACGAGTCCCACACACGGGGAAGAATCATGTCGGTTCTTCCCTTTGGTGCGAAACTGTTTTTTCCTCCACCTGCAAGGGTTCTAATGACCTTATGTTGACGAGCCCTAAAGACCCAAGGAAAAACACCTTGTAAATCGTTTATGTATAGGCTCTCTCCTTCTATTATATATCGCGCAAAATCTCGAATAGTTGGGATAAGGTTATTTGTATAATTCCCCTTGAGGATAGAAGTCCACTAGAAAGAATTATAAATCACGATAAAGGAAGTTAAGAGAGGACAAATATGATTGGCTCATGATGCAATTACTATATTTATTTATTTATTTATTATCGTGTCTGCGTCTTCCGACATTCCACGACAATTTCCTTGTTTGTCTATTTCTTTCTTCTCATTTTCCCATTCCTATCTACAGGGAGAAGGGTGGTATTCAACCGTCTAGCTTTTCATCGCATCCTTTATTTCTTTAATGCTGATTATATACCTTTTAAATTTACAATATTTCAATCATTGCAATTACTATTTGTAGTCTGCTTGATTGATACATTCAGCAGTCTGCTTGATTTCGAGGTTCTTGTTTTTTTTAAATTACTTGCCATTTATTTTTATCTCTTGTCTGTGCAACTTAGCCCCATCGTGGCGTTACCCGTCCCCGCCATCGTGGAGGCGTGCGCATACTTTTACATTTTTTAAAATTATTGTGTTGGATGCAGGGTTTCGTTCTTCGTCCACCGTGGCGCTAGCGCTATCTGGTCGCCGAGGAGCTTTCGACGCAGTCACCCCCGCCGCCTTCTCCGCTCTCCTACCGGCCGTCCTCAACGACCGACTCCGGCGACGACGAGCGTTCGCCGACGCTGAACTGGAGGCCGCAGCCGCTGCCACGTTAGCCCTCGCACCGGGGCTCCTGGGCATGGTGCCCACCTCTCACGCGGTGCCTTTCCTGCCGTCACCCACCGCAACCTTATCGTCCCTGGCGTCAGTGACGGTCCCCGCAGTGCGTTCGGTGCTCGTCTCATCGCCACTGCACAATTCAGATCGACAGGGTTCAGCGTTCACTCAAGTTGCACCAAGTCACGGCAGTGCTACTACATCACAGTCCAATGGAGCGGTCTCGGAGAAGCCAAAGCCCAAAATATCGTTTTCGGTTGAGTCCATTATAGGAGTAAAGTGACGCAGACCAAATATAACCAAGAACCTTCCAGTTTTGCGAAAGGAGATTCACTTTTGGTGTGATCGGTGCGTACAGACTTCTCTTCAGGGACATGTGAGATCTCTTCCACTGCTCCAGAGGTACCATATTCTTCCGAGCTGATTGATAGGAGGGTTTAACATTTTAAGAAATTTTAAGAAAAAATTTAATTTATAATGAAAAACCCACTATAATAATAACACAGGTACACACGCACACAGTTAGTCTGTTCCAAAGACTAGACCTGTTCATTCTTTGACGCGCTAAATCTGAATACAATTTCAGAATTACTTCATCTTCACCCCCTGTTTTTAAATCCGTTTTCTCTATTTAAGGGCTGTATTATTCAAATGGAGCGTTATCGAGCAAGTCCGACCCCGGATTCGGATTCAGCATGTCAAGATTTAGGTCTAATCTTTGGAACAGACCAATTTTTGTGTGTATGTCTGAGTTATTGAAAAAGTCATTTTCTAGGTTTGAGAATATTTTCGAACTGAGTGGTTTCGTAACGCATAAGAATAATTTTCCATGAACTTAATTCAACCTAATAGTCATCCATCAACTAAAACCTACAAAACCTTAGAACCCCTGAAGCATTCCATTAAATGAAAGGCAAGAGACTGTAATGTGAAGTGTCGATTTCTTTACCTGGCTATCAAAGGAAAGAAGTTGGCGACTTAAGATCTTTACCAGTTTCTTAAGCTCTGCTGAAAATAAGTGCTCAGCGAATCAGTTTGAAATGTGTTTCTTGTGCTTCAATCCACACATCTCTTTTGTTATGCTTTATTACAACTACAGAACGATTCAGAAATACCAGGCATAACTGCAACAAACACGACCGATTGTGAATTGTCGTAGAATGCTAAAAGCCTCTTGTGCAAATTCAGAAAAATTTCATGAATTAATGAATAACATGCAATATTTAACATCCAGAGTAAACAACGATTAACTTCAATTTAGTTTTAATACACATGAAATGTTATCAATCAAATATTTATGTACAGAAAAATCTTTTAGTGTTTATACTATCAAATATTGTGTCTCAAATGTAAATATGTCAATACAATTATATTAAAAATAATGTTCGTATGTATAATTTTCTTTACTTAATTTTTGTTATGAGATTAAGATTCCAAAATGAGAAAGAATCGGATTATATCATGAGAGGCAAGCAATATGCGAAAAATGATTGAATATTTTTTTAATATAATAAGTAAAACAAATTTCCAAAGATTATGACATAAATTTTTACGAGTTAATTTTGTTTGTTTTGCCCATGTAAAAATTTGTCAGTATAAGCACCAATGAAATAAATATTTTAAATTACTATATCATGTTTCTCGTAGTTTATCGTAATGAATATGAGTGGTATTAAATTTCAGTTTTCTTGCTTGCTTTATCTCAATACTTATTCTTGCAAACTCGTATCAACAACTTAATTATAATCCCGAGCTTTCTATGCTTGAATGGTTTATAAACTAATACTCAGGGATATATTTTCACTGTGCAATATAAAGATATATAATCGTTATCATTATATACTATTATATATTACTATATTAAAATAAATTATATATTGCAATTTCTCATATACTTATTGAATGCTTCATCAACATTTCAATGACCTTGGCCATTACAATCAAGGTCACAGAAGAAATTAATACAAAAAGAGCATTAATCATATGCAAAAGACAGAAAATAGTTTTCAGTACATGCTTAATATATAATTTCTGACAAACATGATTTTAAAGCTATTCAATCAAATGAATATGACTTTGGTTTTTGTCTTTCATGGAATGAGAAAAACTGTTGTAACTTGCCTACAAGTGAAGATATGAAGGAAAGTAATGTTTGCCATATTATTCAGGTAAATAAAAGTCTTGCTACATATTCGCATTTGCATAGAGAATATCATGTTGACCTAGTCTCTTTTCTTAGTGTTCATTTATCTACATTTTATTCGACTACTTCTTAGTAATTCATCCGGACGCATAAAAGAATTCTCCTACGTTAACCAAATAGTTACTATGTATAAAAAGAAAAACACTGGATAGTTCAATTGGGTTTCGGAAGATAAATATGTAGACACAAAAAGTCGCTGTGGTATCGGAGACTCTTGGGCGAGGGAGAAGTGCTAGCACATGTGGCGATGCTCTGACACTTCCGATCCGACTAGACTGCTTGACTCCGTCGTTTCCGCATCTCGGCACATTTGATCTTGAAGAGTTCGGTGACAAGATAACCAACCATATGAGACAAGAAGTCAACCCCTCTGTTTGCCGAAGGCTTATAATAATTCTGAGTTTACTCAGCGAAGAGCTAAGGATATTTACAGAACAAAACATCTTGAGGTCACATAAATAATACATAAAAACAGTTCTCATTTATAAAAGGTAACTAATTCTCAAAATCTATTTCCTCCAAACATACTAAAGCAATTCTCTAAAGTGAGGTATCATTACAAAATTTCTTTTCTTGACTTTAGAGGAATAATATTGTTATAGTTTAAATGTGTATTATTTACTTTAAAATTAATGTCGTGGGGCTGCTTTCCCGTTGGAGTTATGGAGGACTGATACCACGTGAACTCGGGGAGTGAAGCTAGGAAGTTTCCCCATCATCATATTCTTAAGGTATTAATACGCGTTGACTAGTCCGCAATTAAGTCATGTTTTCAACTATTCACGAAACTTGGAAATATTCATAAAAAGAGTTCTAATTAATTAATAATTCTCTCTGCTGATTTGTCCAGTTGGGCGAGGACAATTATTTTGTCATTTTAAAACTTGATAATAAATTTAGATTGTCCTTTGACTCTATCTTTGCCAGAGGCCGTATTGTTTTCAGTCACATAAAACGACTGTCATTTCCGTTAGAACAGTATTTTCCGCAGTTTTAGGAGAATTATTCTTGTAAATACCCCGTAAGATATGAAAATATTTGCGTCATTGCGTTCCTATTTCCATTTGCTATGTTATGTAGTTTTTTCACTCTGCTAAGCCGATACTTTTGTTAGAATATCAAAAGAAAAGAAACAAGCCCCCGAAAGTTTCTCCAAATAAACCCATAGTAATTTCAAGTCAAAGTATTGAAAATTTTGCACCGTAAAGTCATACAAATTCATCGCCAGTGGATAGGGAATGGTTCAAACTATCATTTAAAACATTTTTGGGAGTTCTTAAGCCTAGTTGCTTTGACGAATATAATATCTTAATGGCCTATGAGGGAAGACAATCTCTAGAAGAAAGGTGACACGTTAATGTACACTTACTGTTACAGGCAGCAGACATCGGGAGCTTAAGCCAGATTCCACGCAACGGGGAAGTTCCATAATAGGCGTACAAGAAGACGGGGATTTATAATGGGTACTCTGGACCGGGTGGTACAGTCGTTTTGCAGAGTCAATGAAGGTTAAGGATGATAGCGTTTAAACCGGGGTTATTGGTCTGGTAAATGTGCCAGAGAACATGGGCACGTATAATAATTATTTGTAATTGTAATAAAATTTTCTGCACCTAAAATTGAGATCTCTCTGGACCAGGTCACACCAGGTTCATTTAGCAAAGACGGTGTAGTAATGTTCGAAGTTAACGTGACTGTGGAGCGCTGAGTCACTAGCTGGAAAGCCGAGGATTGATTCCCAGAGAGGTGGGCATATTTCATCACTTCTCAACGTCCAGACCTACTCAGTCTGCTGAAAAAATGTGTACCAGGGTGTATCCTGGAGTCAGTCAGGTTGGAGCGAGAGGCTGGTCACATCTCCTCCTCCTAGAACCGATCTACTCTCCACGAACACCTGGGGCACCTTCGGGACCTGTTGTGGGATAGTTTGACTTTTGTGTAGTAATGTTCTGGTAGCTATCCATCCAATGCGGAGGAGCTCACTTTTATGTGGTTTATTTGCTGAGCGTGCTAGCCGTGTATGTGAGCACTTCTCGCTTGACACTCGCATACAAACCCATCCTTACGACATTAATATTACAATCAAATATTCGACCCCCCAGCTTCAGAACATTGAAATTGACAATTGCCTATTATTAAATCATATTAAATAATTTTTTTGTTTATTGCACGTATTAAATTTACCAATACCTGGGTTATTTTCCATGTTTGTCACATTTTGATGAAAGTAAAGATTTGTCCCTCTTGTCATAAAAGGAGTATTTTACGTTTCCTTACTTTTACACATGAGTTTCTAATCACAGAAAGAGATCACAAAAGACGAAAACTTGAAACTTCTCTCTGATATTTACTATGAACTAATCATTTTCTGTTATGAATTGTAGTAAATATTAATAATAATGTATTATTGATCGATAAAATAATTAATTATGGCTGAATATCGTGAATAACGTCCCTTTAATACGGACAAATTCCACTCTTGTGTTTTGAATAACGTTGGAATCGTGAGATATTCTGTTCGACACTCGAGAAAACACCTTGAAGGATCCTGATCCCGGAGAGCCGAACTCTTGAAAATCTCCCCATTTGCGTTGTTGGTGCGTTCCGTAAGGGGACCCGCGGATGTGGAGCGGGGTTGGAGCCCCCGGGGCTGGTTGCGAGGGTTGAGGTGTCTCGTTAGCGACGGTCAGCAGCGCGGCGCGTCTGCAGACACGTGTGTTGCACGTGCGATAGAATGGCGAAAGCAGACTGCGTGGCGGCGAAGGGTCGGACGGAGACACGGGGACGAAGAGTAGAGAGGAACCTAGAACTTTCAAATGGAAACGAAAGTGTTTAACGGATGTTAAATTTAAAGAAAGATATTACGACGTCATCCAGAAAGTAAAGGAGGATTGGACATAAGTAATAAACAAGTGAAGATGTCATTACAAAACTTTATTTACAATGGTACAAGACCTCAACCTATTTTTTCATTGATTTATTTTATTTGATCACTGGTGCAATGACCATCTTGTATGAAAACAGTGTCATTACAAGGCTTTTAAGTATGTAATTCGTCCTTTGTTTATTTTTACCGTTTATAACGTCTCATTATCACTGGTTATACCACCCTGCCACGGCAAGTGGACGCTGAATCTACTATCCGCTTTGTCTTGTCCTTCGTCCTTTGTCGTTTATCTTTCTTCACTATGTCTGTCTCAAAATTCTGGTGCCTCATCACTCATTCCTCTTTAATCCTCTTTTTGTTCCTTTTTTCATACATCTCTTATTTGCCCTATATTCCAATATAGACGCCATAGCGGCCGAGGCATTTCCTGTAACGAGGAACACGTTTCTTCAAACCCCTGTCGTACTTTTCGGCTGCCAATGTTAAATCCATGTAAAATTCCTGCCTAGACGAAAAACCATAAATTCAATAGCCTTTTGTGAGACTTTTCGACGTCTTGCAAAAGAAGAGATTCGGAATATTCTCAGAAACCATGTTCCTATTCCACGACAACATGCAAATGAGAAACTTGTTCCTTGTTACAATAAGTGCCTCGATCACTATTGGTGACTACGTTGAAAAATAGTTTAAGGTCCTGTAAGTTTATATACACATTTGTAAAGATATCTTTCGTTGTTTATTACATATGCCCACACGCTCTCTCTGGGCGACCTCTCTCTCTCTCTCTCTCTCTCTCTATATATATATATATATATATATATATATATATATATATATATATATATATATATATATATATAATCTGTCACGTACTGTCTGATAGATTGATTTATTGACTGAGCCTAAAAACTTTAAATTTGGCAGAGAGGCAGAGAGATTTCTTTTAGGGTATAGACATCCGCTTAGAAGGAATGTTACGAAGCTCTTCCCGCGGGTGAAATAGGGATTGGAATGGTTTATTAATGTATTTTACCATAACTCTAGTGTGTCTGGAGAAATTTCAACCAAACTTGGATAATCGATGACTATCAGGTAACAAGTGTTGTAGGGGTAAGACATCTCTGGCACCCTCAGGGAGAGGGTGAGAAGGGGATGACGTAAAAATAATGGAAAATTCCAATGTTAGATTGTAAACTATAATTTTCGATGCCAATGAGATGGATAAGAGAGACCCTGCTGTAAGTTAACAATCAGTTCACATTGCAGGTAATATACATCTAGCATCCGTGGTATAGAGGTGGGAATGAAGGAAAGGTAAAAATAATTAAAAGACGACCGATATTGGTGTTGAGTAAATCATTTTTGGGACCGCGGAAGTGAAAAGACACCGTCATCTCCAAATAAGTACACGATCACCCCCCATAAGGAATAAAAACCCTTTGTGTTGAGAGTGAGAAGGACTGAAATGTAAAAATAATCGAAAGTGACCAATATTAGTGTTGAGATCATAGTTTTCGGGGTCGCTGAAATTAGTAGTGACATTCTCGAAGACGTCAAAGTTTACAATCAGCCTGTATAAAATCCATCTCCCTGAGGGAAGGGGATGTCATGAAAAAAATATCGAACACAAGAGTTGGCTATCATGAGTCCCTAAATTTTGGCGTCGCTGAGTGGATGTAAAATCCCGATAGCGTGCGAGTCTGAATTCAGCCTTCATAAAATAAACACACCACTAGCACACTTTGGTGGAGGGAGGGGTGAAAATAGGTTATTGGATAAAAATAATTAAAAACTAATATTGAAATATGAAAAGAAATGCATAGGATACATAGTTTTAGGGTTGATGAGATGTCTCAACTACCAATGCCGTTATTCAATTTGTGATCATATGGGAGCACGATACTCTTAGAGCTGGAGGTGGAAAGTACGAGACATGAAAATAATGTAAAAAGACCGATATTGAGATCGAGTACATGGTTATTGTGTATTCTACAATGAATAATCATATTTCCAATGACATTATGGATTCAGACCACATGACGTGCACGACACCCTTTAGAGGTGGGGGTTGGGAAGAGATTGACAAAAAAAATTATCGATTGACCTAGATTCCGACGGATCGATTGACCTAGATTCCGACGGGTCGATTGACCAAGATTCCGACGGATCGATTGCTGAAATGTTAAATGCACCTGTCTTAGGACCTTTGGTCGGAATTGATTGGATGATCCCTTGCTTGCTTCCGTAGAGTAAGTAAATTTATTGTTCTCCACGTGCTCAAATTCAGTTGGTAACTGCTTCTTTAACAATAAATTTATTTAATTTTTTATGTATTTATGTTCCGTGGGAGAGACGTTGTTGTTTGCTCCAGAGTTTGCTCTTTAATAAGAACGAAAGTGAAGAGGAAGAATAGAGCAAATAAGAAGATCGCTCTCCCAATCAGCTGAATTCAAAGCTCTTCTCTCCCTCCTCTTCATCTCTAACGATGTTAAGAATAAGAGCGATAAGAGAAGATCTATTGAAATAATTCACTCCACCTTGTAGAAATTTTTGAAATAAGTTAAAATTGGAGAAGAGAATATTCTGTATTTCTTATGCACGTACATGAACATTACAATTTACACATAATATTTTAAGCACACTCTTCATGTTCATACATTAGTAAACGAAATAAATAAAAGGAGTGACAAATTTTCACTCCGAATTGATGCCATCAATTTCTTCGGGAAAAATTATACGTAGCGAAATTTTATTAATGTACTTCAAAAAGAATACGTAAAATATAAAATACACATTATCACAGTTTTCTCGTTTGTGAGACAGATGATGTTTATTATTATGGAAAAGAATCTACTTCTTGGCACTACTCAAAGACCTTAAATAAATTTTTTGCCAATTTATTACCCTGAAGTAATTGTTGTTATCACTTCCGTGTTTCAGAAATTATTGGATACTCCCGCAAAAGGTTAATTTTTATGTCACCATATTAACAAAGAAGTCCAGGGAAAAGAGCTAATTATGATTGAATTGTTTTACCGTCGGGCATTGACGATTTCGGTCATTAAACATGTATCAATGATGATTGTCATTAAAAGATCGAAGTTTACCAAGTTTGTATTATTTTTATTTTAAGTGAACGAGATATGTTTCAATCGAGTTAAATAATTTCTAGTTAATTGTTCAAAAATATCCAAACTCATAAAATTTTTAATATTTCAGAATTACGTTATAAGCATTTTGCTTGAGTGATTAGGTCGACATAAATATTGATACAAGATGCATATAAGATTTCAAAAAAATATTCAGCAGCAGATCTAGAAGATTTACGACAAATCTATGAATAGTAAATGATGTGAAAAACAATTAAGAATCGACGCTGTGAACCATAAATGGATCTAGTGGGCATAAAACAAAGCGTTGCAAGCTTTGAAATTCTCTTCCATTTCCAGTCAACCATCCCAAAATAATAGAATACCCTATTACACTGTTATGAAGTTGTAAATATGTTAATTACGGCGATGGGAAACTGTATTTAATTATGCACAGCAGAAGTTAATTTCCTGCGGGACACGACTTGTTTATTCACAGAGCATCGAAAATTTGAATTATTTCACGCTAGTTCATTTTTAAGTAAGCGGTAAATTCTTTTCTCCTACACTTTATAATTTGGAATAAATAAAAGTTGTGTAATAAAAATAATGAATGTGATCGTTTTCAAACCAACGTTTTGGAGAATTTTCTATTCACGCAATATTTTAGTGTCTTCGCTTCCACGATCTCGCTGAGCGAAAGAGCGTAGGATCAAATCCTGTTCGGCCGAACTAGGTGAGGTTTTCAGCTGGGGTTTCCCTCACCTACTCGAGACAAATGTCGATTCGGTACCATAAGTTCTCCGGCAACCCAATATCTCTCCTTCCCGATGACGATCGAATAGGACAAACATACGACTCACTTTGCTTCTATATATTTCCTCTCCTACATGGTAACATGAGCATAAGGCTTCAATACTTCAGTTTCCAACATACCCGCACTCCAGTGAGATCTTTTATAATGAATATTTTCCTGATAAAATTTACAATAGAAAGAAAATTGTAAAAGTGTAAATCATAAGTATATGAAAATAAATAATTTGTTATTGGAATAATGGAACTTAATTAGTACAATAAATTAATAATTTATTGCTTTATTGTTTTATTGCTGTTCTTATAAATTGTGTAATAATAACATTGTACGATTCGTGAACGATGAGAAAAAAATATTGATGACGACATTTCGAACCTTGACTCGAAGACAGGAATGCCCAAAGTAAAAATTTGGCTAAAAACACGAATTATTTTCAAAGCAGTTTAAGTTAATGCGTTATTTAATTAAAGAAATTTCTTAAATTGCAGTTTCAAGAAATTAGTTTTCTTCAAATTTCCGGAGGAGGAACCCGCAGATCCTGAAATTTTTCATTACTTGTCCTTCCCAAAATCAAATCCTGGATCCGCCCCTTAAAGATAAAATAAACTTAGTCCATAGTGGCTCATTCAATGCCAAAAAAGATATAACAACCTTGACTGACACGCATTCAGGTATACATTATAATGGAAAGTTTCCAAAACCGGTCACTCAGAGAGACACATTCTCACAGAGCTCGCTTCTTCTGTTAAAAAATCGAAAGTTTTTCGAAAAAAAAACCTGTCGATCGCTGAGGCTGTCAACCAATTGACAGCATGTTAATGTGACGTATTTAAAAATCAAGTGGATTGGTCTTCAGCATTTACCTTATCTTAATAGTTGAGACATCAGATGATGTTGGACACGTCAGATCGTAAGCGCAAGATTCCAAACTTTGGAATGTGTTGTAAACACCCACTGATCGATTCAATAAGATCCAAGGGAAAAGTAACATTTTATTCTAATTCTCAAATAAGTAAAAAAATAATTTTAATATGTATAAGTTCTGTTAGGTGAGCATAATTGTACATAGGGGTTGGCAGCGGAATAATACGTGCAAAGGATAATATTGCACTCGGATTATTCATCTGAAAATTCTGGAATTAATACCTTAAATTTAATTAATTAAATGAATCCCCCATCAATTTTGAGGTACTTTTTGCAATAACATTGCAGTAAAAAATTGTTCTTTGAAACTTTGATGTATCTCACTATCTACATAAAGAAATGTAATATCAGTTGGGTCCAAAGGAGAATGCACAGATAATTCTGAAACAGCGTAATATTTGGTTTTTAACATAATTACAGCTGTTGTAAAAGTATTTCAGGTTGAAATTTAGTTTGAAATTCATTTCTATTAAGATTTTCTTTTCATCGCATGTTGTAAATATATATTNCATGAAAATGAAGTTCAGATTACTAGATTTAATGTTTTCCACTCCTCAAGAAAAGTCAGTGAAAGTGGAAATTGTATCAACAGGTATCAAATATATATCAAAGAAATCGAAAATAAATCTGAAAAATGAAAAGAATGGTTGTATCAGACAATGAAAAAAAGGCAATAAGTTACACGTATAGCTGAGGTGAATTATTATTCTACGGTTCACCGACATGGGTGAAAATACTGGTAAGCGGAATCAAATGTTAATTAATAATTAGCATGTTTTTGACGTATTATAAATTTAAAAAATCTCTTAAAAATCGTTTAATTTCGTCCCTTTGATATACACGTCTCAATAGAGTACGTAGGGGAAAAAGAACGAAATTTATTGGATGAAGAAAAAAAATTATGTGAAGATAGATGTTACAAACGAATAGCCATTCGTAGTAATCATAGACAGTATACAGGGGGGACTCGTGTGTTTCAACGAGCATGGAGAAGGTAAAAATGAATAGGATTCTTTTTTGGACACGCTTCAGATTCACAAACTTACATTTATTACAAATAACATATATACATATATTTTCCTAAATCTACAAAAGCAGAATTACAGAATTGATCCTGGTTTTTGCAATGTTGTTGTTGGCAACTAACGCTCCGAGAAGAACACTTTCTATGGAGTTTGAATACATTTAAACAAACAATAGTTTATGAAATATCCCCTTTAGTACCCCTTTCCCAATTTAAACAGAATTACAAGTGGTGATAAACAAAATTGAAGTGCGATTGTATGTAATCTGCACGAAAACAAAAAGCCCTTGGAGTTTTTGAGAACATCCCCCCGACATCAACTGAATAGTTGCATACAAAACTACCTGCTGTTTAGTTTAAAGAAGGTTTTTTAAAACCCATATAATGCATGCAGGATTTATAATCCGTCAGAATGATTTCTGATGTGGTCCTCCCTTTACGAGGAACAATAATTGTACGTTGGAATTGCTTTCTTGTCGTACTTTATGAAGAATTATACTTGTACGTTGGAATAGTTTCCTTGTCGTACTACTGTTCCGGCTGCCTACGGATGTCTGGCCGAGGTCTTCTGTCGGAATGTAGAGTGGTCCCAGTTCGGCCTTGTAGCTTGCTGAGCATGTGGCTGTAACTAGAGAATATTTGTGAACATCTATGTCCGAAGTTGCTTTGCTGCGAGCGTCGCACTATATAGTTGATAGCACAACAGTTAAACGATTTCTTATAAATCATGGTCCAAAAAGTCATCAATGTGTTTCATAGTATCACAGGCAGCGTAGAGAGTAACGTCACACGACACGGCGACGCACTCGCTGAGTAGTCCTCCCTATACGAGGAATAATACTTATGTAGTTGCTCATCACACGAAGAACGGAATGGATTATTTTTGCCCGTAGGCAAATGGTGGCCTTGAGGCGCTAAGTTGCCCGAAGGCGAATAATATTGAGAGTCCATAAACGGTAGAATCACAATAGGTAGACTTGATCAGGTTTCATAGTGTCATCACAATACGGCGACGCACATCATACACGACGAATGGATACTTGTGGAATGGATAATTGGACGTTGAGCGTAGCCGTATATATAGCTGTACACAGAACGTGCATATGGAATGCGTTCAATGATCCTATGTCAAGGAACGTACATAGTGAGTGTGTTCAATGATTCTATATTATGGAACGTGCAAGGTACTTGCACAGAGCGTCTATATACAAAGAATGTTTATATAGGCACGGAGTATTTATACTATGTCATGGAAAGTGCAAGGTACTTGCACCGAGCGTCTATATACAAAGAATGTTTATATAGACACATAATATTTATAAACAAACAATAAATAACACAATTCTCATGAAATATAAATAATAACAAAGTACATAATAAATGAGAATGTGTAAATAAACCCCTTACAAACGTTTGGTTTGTAACATTAGATTCAAAGGAACAAGAGAATTACGAGGGAATTTCATCAGTTGTAAACGTTCATTGATCTAAAGAACCTATACCAGATTGGTGGGTCTCCGCTCAATCTGGTGCTCAGGAGACGAACGACGTCTGGTCACGTGATGTTCCTTTATCGTCTTTTGGTTCACGCACGAACCATTTTACCAATCGCAACAGGCCATGTATTCGGATCTAACAGTACTATTATCAAAATTAATGAATTCCAACCCTCCGAAGAAAAGAACGACGCAATTTCTACGATATCTACAAGACGAAGGGTTTCCTTTAAGCGTCACCCTGCTGCTACTCATCAACGCAGTATCAAACCATCGGAAAATAGGCGAACAACTGGGGTAGATAACTTTTAGGAAAGATATACTGTTGGAGTCAAGAGGGTTGGTTCACCTATCGAGGGGTTCAGTTCTTGCAATTGTGTGTGATTTCGTTACGGAGCAATCTCTACTAATAAAAATTAATTCTGTGGAATGTCTGTGGCAGAGAAATCGAAAAAAGGAATCAATGAAATTATTTGAAATTTCGAAGGACTCTTCTTGAGGGTTATTGCAAGTAAACCTAAAAGTGAGATGAAAAATCAATGAATTCAGAGGTCTTATCTGTGGGTATTGTTTTTTAAGCTTTGTGTAAAGTGTATTTTCCTTCTGTTTGGATTTTAAAATAATTTGTAATTATTTATTATATTAGTGTACTTTTGTATTGAAAATTAGATGTACTTTTCTAGGTTTTCTACGTGGCATTTAATTTTTGTAATAAACAAAAGTGATCAATTAATATCACGAAAATGGAGAAATATGGAAACGAACATATTTAAAATATTGTATAAGAATCCTAGGCTACTCCGGGTAGAATGAGCTTAAATATCGTACCTTGACAGGTATTTTAATACCCTTCATAGAATAAAATACACACTACCAATGTCTTTGAATGTTGATGTAGTTTTTTGGACGTTCGTTTAACAATGGAAGCAAATATTTTTTATTCATGATTTATTTTATGTCCAGTAAAGATTGTTTTAAGTTCATTTTTTCAAATGACCGGCAACGCCGGGTTGTTCAGCTATTTTCAAATAACTATTTGCTAGTTTGAAATGATAATTTTTTTGAATAGATTTAAAAGGATTAAATTTCATAGTCCAAAATATTTTATTTCCTCTTCGTCTGGAAGTTCATTAATTCCGATGTTCGTTCAAAAGGGTTTTATTTTGGACACAAATATCAATCCGCTTTCGTGACCACCATCCGTTCGGGTTTCCCCGCATTTGTCCTGGTTTGAAGGGCGTCCGGACGGTATTTTCTTCACCGTCCGGAATTTTTTTAAATAAGCCGTGCAACGGGGGCTAATAGTCACGATCGTTCGATTCGTTCACGCCATGCGAAAGCACCGCCTATTATTACCTAAGATAGAATTATTCTATTAATTTTGAAGCAAAAGCATGCAATAGATGCAACCTAACAAAAAAGGCTAAAATATTTCTATATTTTGTTGTTGTTTTTTAAGAAAAAGAAAAATGTACACAAACTGAAGACTTCAAAACAGTCATCTTTTTCATTGCCCTTTTTCTTGAAATATTTTAACCCTTTTTTGCTAATTTATCTATGAAGATAAAATTATAAAATACACTAGCTCATCTATTGAATGTTTTTTGAAAAAATTATACCGACAAATAGAAATATGTTTTGAATAATTTTGCCATGGTATAAATGTGATCTATTAATGGCTGAACATTTCATATAAATTCTTCAAAATTTTAGCACAAATACTAAAAAATATATATTCATTAAGACATACAAAAGCTTTCGGGTTTCAGAGTAAAATTTTATATATACTTGAGTAAAGATTGGTGTAAATTTGAAGGAAAAACATACCATTTATCCTTAACATTTTCCCGTCTAGTTGACCGTCGCATAGATTTGTACATTGTATACATTCCTCCTATCACAACGTGGTCCCCATCACGATTTTTCCCGGTGCGCTACTTGTCACTGCTCCCAATTCTAACATAATACTACCACCTGCAACTCACATTTTCCGCATCCAATTATCACTCGGTGAACATAATTTTTTGTCTAGAAAAATTCCCGTTCGTATATTAATTATGCGACAATGTGATACATTATGTAAAATATTCACAATGAAGAAAAAAAACTCAGAAAATATGCGTGAAATAGAGGTGATATTCGTCGTTGGCATTGAACCGATACGCTTTGACAGGGTTGATGCAGGTCAGTATTTAGTGAGATGCCATGCTTTCATTATGTTGCGACATTTTTCAATCTTCAGTTAAAGGGACTTGTTGTTAAACAATTCTCAGTAATATTTTGAACAGTAGTGATGTCAGTGTTTATTTTTAGTATGAACAAATCTCGACTATGAGTTGGTATGGATTATTTTGTGTTGGCCAAGAACTATTGTGAGTCTACCAATCGTGAACAGTGTTTATTCGGTTGCACAACAGTGAAACATTCATAATACTGGCACTTCACTTGGCGTTGCGTATTTGTGTATTTATCCAAACACTGTCAAGTGTAGATTAGCTATTTTTCTATATTTGTTGTAGTTGTCCCTTTGTGGCAAATAGGTGAATACGCGAACTCCCGTGTCCGTCCTCTTGTCGGTTTCTAGCTGCACATCAAAGGACTCAAGTAAGGTAAAATTTTGCGTGAGTCGTGGTTCGCTCAGAGGAGCGCGCACCATCGAGACTGTTGATGTACTGATTCTTTCACCTTACCTTCGACATTTTTATTCTGTAATTTTTGGTCCTGTAACAATGGACATTTCTATGGACTGTAATAACGGAAATTTTTTAAAGGATTTTTGAAATATGTCAAATGCATCCTTGCATTTGGGCTTTTATGAATTATCAGCATCCACCAACACCTTGTTTGTCTCCTTCTTTTCGTTACTTATTTATGCTACATGTAGTGATAACATGAATAAAAGAGAAACTGTGCCGCTCCCGCTCTCAACACGTCCATCATTGGTATAAGCAAAGATGTTTGACATTATCCAATTATTTGCTGGTAATTGGTTCATGTGTGAATGGCATGTTTGTGAAATTTGTGAATACGTCAAATATTTTGCCAAATACAGTGAATACGCTACACAAATACGCATCGCCAAGTGATGTGCCGACTTTAGAATCGATCTGATAAAGTGCGGAGACCATCTTTTAGTAGTGTTCAGAAAGGAGGCATCACAAACCCACAGTGTGTGAGTGGTAAATTTGTGATAAGCCTATGAGAATGTAATAGTGTCTAGAACATTCAGTTTGTTTGTAATTACGGTGGAGAGAGACAACGATTACAGCAAAAACCTTCATTACCAGTTCGGCGTGAATCATTTTGGATTCGTCTGATTTCCAGACGCAGTCAAACTTGAAGACAACTGATCTCCTGAACTGTAAGTCAATTTACAATGTTATTCATAGGTTCTTTAATCATTATGTTTCACTGTTTTCTGTTATATCTCAACCAGCGTAATGTTCGTTTAACCACTTTGTGTAGTTTAATTTAATTTTGTTTTGACTTGAATGAGTAGCACATTATATTTCAGAATACTAAAACAAATAGTCGTCCAATGTGTACTTCCGATATGACATGTTAGTACTATTTCAAGGTTGCCTCGTTAGTCAGTGATATGAGATTTCAATTCTACGAACAACCTAATATTGTGATTGTACTTTGCTCATCTCTGGCCAGAAGCGTACCTCGACGGGGGTCCGTCCCGGGTCTCATCCTGTAACAGGCAACCACAAATAATATAAAGATGTAAAATTGAACTTTAATATATTATTGTTTCATAATATGACAAATAGCTCATTTTATTCAATACAACCCCAAATTGAAATGCGTTGTGTGGTTGGAGTAGGGGGGTCTTCAAAAAGACTTATGCCCCTGGGTTTCATAAAAGTTGTACGTACGCTAGTCTGACTATGTCTGTTCAATCCAGTAGATCTATAATGTTCAGAGCAAGGGATGGGACGACCAATGGTAACTCCGTTGGTAATACAACTTCCCAGACGGGAAATGACCTTGACTTGCTCAGAATACGAACGATCCTATATAGTACTTATGTACACGTTTTTGATCAGAGCTTGACGTGACCGTTCCTAGCACATTGTACGTGTAATGGGAAACTGGCTTAACTATTTATCGAAAGGAGACTTTTGATTCTCGTTATCTTTATCGTCCATTCGAGTCCGTATTATCAGTTGTATTGTATAAAAAGTATGAAAAAGGGGGTTGTTTGACACGGAGATAGATCAACCCGGGTTTTCTTCGATTTGTCGTAGAATGAACGGCTTCTACAGAGTTATGAGGGTGAGCGCATTAAAAGAGGAAGAAAACGGGGAACTTAAGGAAGGTAATCCAGCCCCAAGGACAATGAAGGATGCGTTACATACCGCGTCCTCACCACACACTTAAAAGACGAAACAATCACGTATCTGCGGGTTTTTTACAGGATGGTTTTAGCAACCTACATTTCAATGGACCGATTAACCTAGATTTCGACGGATCATTAACCTAGATTTCGACATATAGACTGACATAGATTCCGACGGAAGGATTGACCTAGATTCCGAAAGATGGAATGCCCTAGATTCCGGCGGATGGATTGACCAAGATTCCGACCGATGGAATGTCCTAGATTACGACGTATCGATTGACCTAGATTCCGCCAGATCGATTGACCTACATTCCGACGGATCGATTGACCTACACTCCGAAGGATCAATTGATGTACACTCCGACGGATCAATTGACCTAGATTCCCAAGTATCGATTGACCTAAAAATTCCGACGGGTGGATTGAACTAGATTCCGACGGGTGGATCGAACTTGATTCCGACGGGTGGATCGACCTTGATTCCGACAGGTGGATCGACCTTGATTCCGACGGATGGATCGACCTTGATTCCGACGGGTGGATTGACCTTGATTCCGACGGGTGGATTCACCATGATTCCGACGGGTGGATTGACCTTGATTTCGACAGGTGGACTAACCTTGATTTCGACGGGTGGACTAACCTTGATTTCGACGGGTGGACTGACCTTGATTTCGACGTGTGGACTGACCTTGATTCCGACGGGTGGATTGACCTTGATTCCGACGGGTGGATTGACCTTGATTCCGACGGATGGATTGACCTTGATTCCGACGGATGGATTGACCTTGATTCCGACGGGTGGATTGACCTTGATTCCGACGGATGGATTCACCTAGATTCCGACGGATTGATTGACCTAGAATACGACGGATGGATTGACCTAGATTCTGACAATTAGGTTTTGCCTAGATTCTGACAATTTGATTTGACCTAGATTCCGACGGATGGACTGACATAGATTCCGACGGATTGATTGACCTAGAATACGACGGATGGATTGACCTAGATTCTGACAATTAGGTTTTGCCTAGATTCTGACAATTCGATTTGACCTAGATTCTGACAATTCGATTTGACCTACATTTAAACGGATGGATTGACCTAGATTCCAACGGATGGATTGACCTAGATTCCGTCGTATAGAATGACCAAGATGCCGACGGATGTATTGACCAAGAAACCGACAGTTAGATTGATCTAGATTCTGTCAAATGGATTGACGTAGATTCAGATGGATGGATTGACCTAGATTCCGACAGAAAAACTAACCCAGATTCTGATCAAGGGACTGACCTATGACTAAGGGACTGACCTAGATTCCGACGGATGGATTGACCTAGATTCGACGGCAGAATTGACCTACATTCCGAAAAAATGGATTGACCTAGATTCACACACAAAGATTGTCTATGGATGGGTTGACCTTCATTCTGACAAATCGATATGATCTAGGTTCAAACGTATGGATTGACTTAGATTCAGAGAAGTGGATTGACCTAGATTCCGACGGATGTATTGATCTTGATTCCGACGGAAGAATTGACCTAGATTTCGACGGATGGATTGACCAAGATTCTGACGGATAGATTGACCTAAATTCCACGGATGGATTGACTTTGATTCCGGCGGATAGATTGACGTAGATACCGAAGGATGGATCGACTTAGATTCCGACGGATGGATTCACTTAATTTCTGACGGATGGATTCACCAAGATGCCGAAGGATGGATTGACTTAGAATCCGGCGAGTGGATTGACCTAGATTTCACTTATGGATTGACATAGATTCTGACAAATGGATTGACCTAGATTCACATGGATGGATTGACCTAGATTCCGACGGATAGATTGACCTAGATTTCGACGGATGGATTGTCCTAGATACCGACGGATGGATTGACCTAGATTCCGACGGAAGGATTGCCTAGATTCTGACAAATTTATTTGGCCTAGATTCAAACAGTTCGATTGACCTAGATTCCGTTTAGTGGATTGACGTAGATTTTGATGGATGGATTGACCTAATTTCCGACGGATGGATTGACTTAGTTTTCAACGGATGGGTTGACCTAGATTCCAGGTATGGAGTGACCTACATTCTGACAATATGATTGACCTAGATTAACATGAATGGATTGACCTAGATTCCAACGGATGTATTGACCTAGATACCGACGGATGGATTGACCTAGATTCTGACAAATCGATTTGACCTAGATTCCAACGGATAGATGGACCTCGATTCCATCGGATGGATTGACTTAATTTCAGGCGGATGGATTGACCTAGATTCAACGTATGGATTGACCTTGATTTTGACAAATGGATTGACCTAAATTCACATGCATGGATTGACCTTGATTCCGAGAAATGGATTGACCTCGATTTCGACTGATGGATCGAACTAGATTTCGACGTATGGATTGACCTAGTTTTTGATGGATAGATTGATCTAGATTCCGCCAAATGGTTTGACCTAGATTAAGATGGATAGATTGACCTTTGTTTACACAAAACACAGAGTAAAATCAGCTTGAAGACTTCTGGTCTGGAACCAGGCTCCTAAGAACAGTGTTTTATCAAGGATGAATGCAAAGAAGGTGATTTAAAAAAAAATATACACCTATTGTTTAAGAAGAATTAATCTCATTGGAGCTTATAAAAACCAATTTTATTGTCGAGAAGAAATCCAATTGCCGCGCCAATAATATGTTCAATCAAGAAATAATTCACACTATTTATAATGTGAATGTCAAAAAAATATTTCAATATGAAAAAATGAGCATAAAACAAATTATATACGATACAATACGAATTTTTTATCCTTCGTCTCTTGCTCGTAGGAATACAGACCTAAAGATTACAAACATGTGAATACCATATTATTCGACGGCCAAGGTCGAGACGGATGGAATGACCAAGCTTCCGACGAATGAATTGACCTAGATTTCGACGGAAAGATCGACTTAGATTACGACGGATGAATTGATTTTGATTCTGACAGATAGAATGACCTAGTATCCACCGGACGGATTGTACTTGATTCCCAAGGATTTATTGACCGAAACCCTGACAAATCTATTTGATAAAGATTTAAACTGATGGATACCCTTAGATTCCGACGGCGGGATTAATCTCAATTCCGAAACATGGATTGATCAAGATGTTGACGGATGGAATAACGTAGAATCCAACGAAGAATTGACCTCAATTCTGACAAATGGATTAACCTAGATTCTTATGAATAGATTGACCTTGATTCCAACAGATGGATAGACCTAGATTCCGACGTATAGATTGACCTAGTTTCCACCGGACGGATTGACCTAGATTTTGACGGATTGATTGACCTAGATTACGACGGAAGGATTGACCTTGATTCTGACAAAACGCGTTGACCTTGATTAAACGACGGATGGATTGACTTAGATTCCAAAAATTGGATTGACCTAGATTCCGACGGATGGATTGTCCAAGATTTCAACTGATGGATTGACCTAAACTACGACGGATGGATTGACCTAGATTACGACGGATAAATTGACCTAGATTCCGACGAATGGTTTGATTTAGATTGCGACGGATGTATTGACCAAGATGCCGATAGATAAATGGACTTATTTTCCAACGGATGGATTGACTTAGATTCAGACAAATGTATCGACCTAGGTTCAGACGGATGGATTAATCTTGATTCAAAAGGATGGATTGACCTAGATTCCGACAAATGGATTGATCTAGATTCAGACGGATAAATTGACCTAGATTTCGACGGATGGATTGACCTAGATTGCGACAAATTGGTTTCACTTAGATTCAATCAGATAGAATTACGTAGATTTTGACGGTTGGATTGACCTAGATTCTGACAATTGGAATGATTTAGATTCACACGAATAGAGTGTCCTAGATTCCGACGGATGTATTGACTTTCATACCATGTATGGATAGACCTCGATTCCGACGGGTAGATTGACATTTATTTTGACGGATGGATTGACTTGGATAACGACGGATGGATTTACCTAAATTTAGACGGAAGGATTAACCTAGATTACGACAAATGCATTGACCTAGATTCCGACTGATGGATTGACCTACATGAAGACACATGGATTGACTTACATTACGACAGATGGATTGTCTTAGATTTCGACGGATGGATTGACTTAGATTCAGACAGATAGAATGACCTAGATTCCGACGGATAGATTGACCTAGACCCTGACAAATCAATTTGATCTTTATTCAAACGGATGGATTTACTTAGATTACGACAGATGGATTAACCTAAATTCCGACGGATGGATTGACCTAGATTCCGACAAATGAATTGACCTAGATTTCGACGGATGGATCGACTTAAATTACGACGGATGGATCGACTTAGATTCCGTTGAATGGATTGACCTAGATTCTGATGGATCGATTTACCTAGATTCCGAAGGATGTATTGATATTGATTACGACAAATGGATTGACCTAGATTTCATGTATGGATTGACATATATACTGACAAATGGATTGACTTAGATTCATTCCTATGGATTGACCTACATTCAGACAAATGAATAGATCTAGATTAAACATGATAAAATTGACCTAGATTCCGACGGATGTATTGGTTTTTTTACCGACGGATGGATTGACCCAGATTCCGAAGTATGGATTGTATAGGATGCCGACGGACAAATTGACCTAGATTCCAACGGATGCATTGACCGTGATTCACGCATGTTGATATACCTAGATTCCGACGGATGGATAGACCTAGATTCCTGCGGATGGATTGACCTTGATTCCGGCGGGTGGATTGACCTTGATTCCGACGGGTGGATTGACCTTGATTCCGAGGGGTTGATTGACCTTGACTTCGAAAGGTGGATTGAACTTGATTCCAAGGGGTGTATTGACTTTGATTCCTAGGGGTGGACTAACCTTGATTCCGAGGGGTGGATTGACCTTGATTCCGACGGATGGATTGACCTTGATTCCGACGGATGGATTGACCTTGATTCCGACGGGTACATTGACCTTGTTTCCGACGGATGGATTGACCTTGTTTAAGACAAATGGATTGACCTAGATTCCGACGGGTGGATTGACCGAAATTCCGACCATTGGATTGACCTAGATTACGACGGATAGATTGATCTATTATCCGACGAAATGATTAACTTAGATTCCGACCAAATGATTAACCTAGATTTAGACGGATGGATTGACCTAGAATACGACGGATGGATTGACCTAGATTCTGACAATTTGTTTTTAATTAGATTCAAACGGATGGATTGACTTAGATTCCAACGGATGGATTGACCTAGTTTCCGACGGATGGAATGACCAAGATGCCGACGGATGGATTGACCAAGATGCCTTTGGACGGATTGACCAAGAGGCCGACGGATAGATTGACCTAGATTTTGCCAAATAGATTGACCTAGCTTCTGACGGATGGATTGATGAAGATGCCGACGGAAGGATTGACTTAAATTTCGATGGCTGGATAGCCCTTGATTTCACGTATGGAGTGACCTAAATACTGACAAATGGATTGACATAGTTTCACATGACTGGATTGACATAGAATCCGACCAATGGATTGAACTAGATTCCGGCAAATGGATTGACCTCGATCCCGACGGATGGATTGATCTAGATTTCGACGGATGAATTGATTTTTATTCTGACAAATAAAATGACCTAGTATCCACCGGATGGGGTGATTTAGATACCGACCGATGGATTGACTTAGATTTCGACGGATGTTTTGTCCTAGACTGCGATGGACGGATTGACCTAGATTACGATGGATGTTTGACCTATATTCCGAAGGAAGGATACATTTAGATTGCGACAGATGGACTAACCTAGATTCCGACGTCGATGAGTTGACCTAGATTTCGACGGATGGATGGACTTAGATTACGACGGATGGATCGACGTAGATTCCGTTGGATGGATTGATCTATATTCTAATGGATCGAATGACTTAGATTCCGACGGATGTATTGATATTGGTTACGACAAATGTATTGACTTAGATTCCATGTATGGATTGACGTAGATACTGACAAATGGATAGACCTAGATTTAAACTGGTAGATTGACCTATATTTTGATGGATTGATTGACCTAGATTCTCAAAAATCTATTTGACCTAGATTCAAACGGATCGATTGACGTAGATCCCAAAAAAAAATTACGTAATTTATGACGGATGGATTGACCTAATTTCTGAGGGATGAATTGATATTTATTCTAACAGATAGAATGACCTAGTATCCACCGGACGGATAGAACTTGATTCCGACGGAATATCAACCTAGATCCTGACAAATCGATTTGATTAAGATTTAAACATATAGATAACCTAAGTTCCGACAGATGGATTAACGTAAATTCCGACGATAGGATTGACCAAGATGTTGACGGTTGGATCAACTTAGAATCCAACGGATAAAATGACATAAATTTTCACAAATGGATTAACCTAGATTTTTATGAATAGATTGACCTAGATTCCGACTGATGGATTGTCCTTGATTCTGACAAAATGATTTGACCTTGATTAAACGGATGGATAGACTTAGATCATTGCGAGAAATGGATTGACCTAGATTCTGACGGATTGATTGAACTATATTTCGACGGAAGGATTGATTTATATTGTTGCGAATGGATTGACCTTGATTCCGAACGATGGATTGACGTAGATTCCGACAAATGGATTGAATTAGATTCACACGGATAGATTGACCATGATTTCGACTGATTGATTGATTTATATTCTGACGGATGGATTGACCTAGATTCAATCAGATAGATTGACCTTGAATCCGAACTTAGATTGATCTAGATTCAGATGGATGAATTGACCTAGATTCCGCCAGAAGGACTGACCTAGATTCTAATAAAGGGACTGCCATAGGTTCCGACGGATGAATTGACCTTGATTCAATGTATGGATTGACCTAGATTTTGACAAATGAATTGACCTAGATTCACATAGATAGAGTGACCTAGATTTCGATGGATGGCTTGACTTAAATTCTGACAAATCGATTTAACCTAGATTCAAACGGATGGATTGACATAGATTGCGAATAATGGATTGACCTACATTCAGACAGATGGATTGAACTAGATTCCGACGGAAGGATTGAACTTTTTTCCTGCGAATGGATTCTCCTAGATTCCAACGGATGGATTGAACTAAATTCCGGCGGATGGATTTACCGCCATTTATGCGACCCAAATTCCGAAGATGGATGGACCTAGATTACGACGGATTGATTAACCTAGATTCCGAAAGATGGATTGATTTAGTTTCCGACGGATGATTTGACCTAGATTTCGACGGATAGATTGACCAAGATTCCGTCGGATGGATCGAATTATATTCCGACGGATAAATTGACCAGGACAGATAAAATGACCTAGTATCCACCGGACGGATTGTACTTGATTCCCAAAGATTTATTGACCTAGACCTTGACAAATCTATTTGATTAAGATTTAAACGGATGGATAATCTTAGATCCCGACGGATATTAACCTAAATTTCGAAGCATTGATTGATCAAGATGTTGACGGATGGAATAATGTAGAATCCATCGGATGAATTGACCTAAATTCTGACAAAAGGATTAACCTAGATTCTTATGAATAGATTGACCTTGATTCCAACAGATGGATTGACCTATGTCCCGACGTATAGATTGACCCATATTTCACGGATGGATTGACCTTGAATTCGACAAAGGGATTGACCTAGATTATAACGGATAGATTGACCTATGATTCGGACGGATGTATTAACTTTCATTCCGACGGATGGTTTGACCTAGTTTTCGACGGGTAAATTTGACCTAAATTTCGACGAAGAAATGGCTTAGATTACGACGGATGGATTGACCTACATTCCGACGGATGGACTGACATAGATTTCACGTATAAATTAACCTAGTTTCTGACAAATGGATTGACCTAGATTCACATGGATGGATTGACTTCGACTCCGACAAATTGATTGACCTAGTTTTCGATGGATGGATTGATCTAGGTTCCGACAAATAGATTGACCTAGATTCAGACGGACAGATTGACCTAGATTTCGACCAATGGATTGATCGAGATTCCATGTATGGATTGACCTAGATACTGACAAATAAGTAGACTTAGATTCAAACTGATAGATTTTTTCGGATGGATTGATCTAGATTCTGAAAAAAATTTTTGATCTAGATTCAAACGGATCGACTGACTTAGATTTCAAAGAATGGATTGACGTAGATTTTGACGGATGGATTGACCTAATTTCTGGCGGATGGAGTGGCCAAGATGCCGACGGATTTATTGGCTTAGATTACGACGGCTACGTTGACCTAGATTCCACGTATGGAGTGACCTAGATTCTGACAAACGTGTTGGCTAGAATAACATGAATGGATTGACCTAGATTACGACCAATGGAATGACCTAGATTCCGACGGATGTATTGACTAAGATTTCGACGGATGAATTTATTTAGATTCTGACGGATAGATTGACCTAGTTTCCACCGGACGAATTGACCTAGATTTGAACGGATTTATTGACCTACATTACGACGGATGGATTGACCTAAATTCTGACAAATGGATTGACCTAGATTCACATGAATGGATGGCCTAGATTCCGACAAATGGATTGACTTAGATTCGGACAGATGGATTGACCTTAATTCCGAAAAATGGATTGACCAAGATGTTGACGGATGGATTAACTTGGATGCCAACGAATGAATTGACCTAAATTCTGACAAATATATTAACCTAGATTTTTATGAATAGATTGACCTAGATTCCGACTTAGGGATTGACATTGATTCCAACGGATGGATTGATCTAGGTTCGAACGGATTGATTGAGTTAGATTACGACGGAAATATTGACTTTAATTGTGACAAAACGATTGGACATTGATAAAAACGGATTGATTGAACTAGGATCCAACGAATGGATTGACCTAATTTCCGATGGATGGATTGACCAAGATGCCGACGGATTGATTGACCAAGAAGCCGACAATATAGAATGACCTATGTTCTGACGGATAAGTTGACCTAGATTCAACGTATGGATTGACCTAGATTTTGACAAATGGATTGACCTAGAGTCACATAGATGGATTGACCAAGATTACGATAAATAGATTGATTTAGATTTCGACGGATGAATCAAACTAGATTCCGACGGATGGATTGACGTAGATTCACACGGATAGATTGATCTTGATTCCGATGGATAGATTGATCTAGATTTTCCAAATGGATTGACCTAAAATCAGATGGATGGATTGACGTAGATACCGCCAGAAGGACTGACCTAGATTCTGATCAAGGAGCTGATCTAATTTCCGACGGATGGATTGACCTAGATTATAGGTCAGGATTTACCTAGATTCTGACAAATGGATTGACCTAGATTCGCACAGATAAACTGACCTATATATCGAGGGATGGATTGACTTAAATTCTGACAAATCGATTTGTCCTAAATTAAACGGATGGATTAACTTATTCCGAGAAATGGATTGACCTAGATTCCGATGGATGGATTGACCTTGATACCGACAGATGGATTGACCTAGATTTCGACGGATGGATTGACCTAGACTACGACGAATGGATTGTCCTAGATTACGACGGATTAATTGACCTAGATTTCGACGGATGGTTTGATTTAGATTGCGACGGATGTATTGACCAAGATGCCGACGGATATATTGACTTAATTTCCAACGGACAGATTGACTTAGATTCCGACGAATGTATCGACCTAGGTTCCGACGGATGGATTAACCTTGATTCAAAAGGATGGATTCCGACAAATGGATTGATCTACATTTAGACGGATAAATTGTCCTAGATTTTGACGGATGGATTGACCTTGATTGCAACAAATTGGTTTCAATTAGATTCAGATAGATAGAATTACGTAGATTTTGACGGTTGGATTGACCTAGATTCTGACAATTGGATTGACCTAGATTCACACGGATAGTGTGACCTAGATTCCGAAGGATGTATTGACATTGATACCGACGGATGGATAGACCGCGATTCCGACGGGTAGATTGACATTTATTTCGACGGATAGATTGACTTGAATAACGACGGATGGATTGACCTAAATTCAGACGGAAGGATTGGCCTAAATTACGACAAATACATTGACCTTGATTCCGACTGATGGATTGACCTAGATTCAGACAGACAGATTAACCTAGATTCCGACGGAAGGATTGGCCTAGACCCTGACAAATCAATTTGATCTTGATTCAAACGGATGGCTTTACCTAGCTTGCGACAGATGGATTTACCTAAATTCCGACGGATGGATTGACGTTGAAGCCGACGGATTAATTTACTTTTATTCCAACGGATGGATTGACATTTATTCCGGCATATGGATTGACCTAGATTCTGACGGATGGATTGACCAAGATTTCGACAGATGGATTGACCTAGATTTCGACGGATGTATCGACTTAGATTACGACGTATGGATCGACTTGTATTCCGTCGGATGGATTGACCAAGATTCTGATCGATCGATTGACCTAGATTCCGACGGATGTGTTGATATTGATTCCGACAAATGGATTGACCTAGATACCATGTATGGATGGACATAGACACTGACAAATGGATTGACTTAGATTCACACCTATGGGTTGACCTAGATTCAGACAAATGGATAGACCTAGATTCAAACTCTTAGATTGACCTATATTTTAATGGATGGATTGACCTAGATTCTGAAAAATCCGTTTGACCTAGATTCAAACGGATCGATTGTTTTAGATTACAAAAAATTGATTGACGTAGGTTTTGACGGATTAATTGACCTAATTTCTGACGGATGGACTGACCAAGATGCCGTCAGATAAATTGATTTAGATTTAACGTATGGATTGACCTAGATTCTGACAAATGGATTGACCTCGATTCACACAGATAGATTGACCTAGATTCCGACGGATGTTTTGACTTTGAAACCGACGGATGGATTGAGTTAGATTCTGAAGTATGGATTGTCTAAGATGCCAACGGACAAATTGACATAGATTCAAAGGAATGGATTGACCGTGATACACGCATGTAGATATACCTAGATTCCGACAGATGTATGACCTAGATTCCTGCGGATGGATTGACCTTGATTGCGACGGATGGATTGACTTTTATACCGACGGATGCATTGACCATGATTCCAACGGATAAATTGATTTAAATACCGACGGATAGATTGATCTAAAGTCAACGCATGGACAGACGTAGATTTTGACAAATGGATTGACCTAAATTCACATTGGATTCACCTATATTCCGACAAATGTATTGACCTGGATTTCGACGAATGGATCGACCTAACTTCCGACGAATGGATTGTTCTTGATTCCGAAGGATGAATTGACCTAGATTCCGGCAAATGGATTGACTTAGATAAAGACGGATAAATTGACCTAGATCTCGACGGGTTGATTGTCCTAGATTCCGACGTTAGGATTGACCTAGATTTCGACGGAAGGATTGACCTAGTTTTCGACGGGTGGATGGACTTAGATTCCAGCAAATGGATTGAATTAGATTCACACAGATAGATTGATCTAGATTTCGATGGATTGATTGACCTAGATACCGACGGATGGATTAACCCAGATACCGACAGATGGATTGACGTAGATACCGACGGATGGAATGACCTAGATTTCGACGGATGAATTGTCTCAGATTCCGCCAGAAGGACTAATCTAAATTCTGATAAAGGGACTGACATAGGTTCTGACGGATGAATTGACCATGATTCAACGTATAGATCGACTTAGATTCCAAAGGATGTATCGACTTAGATTCCGTTGGCTGGATTGACCTAGTTTCTGACGGATCAATTGACCTAGATTGCACGGATTAAGTGTCCTTGCTTTCGACAAATGAACTGACCTAGATTCTTACTGATAGATTGACTTAGATTCAAACGGATGTAATGACTTTAATTCCGACGGATGGATAGACCTAGATTCGATGTATGGAATGAATTCGATTGTTACAAAATGAATTGACCTAGATTCAAACGGATAATTTGACCTAGATTCCGACAATTGGATTGACCTAGATTCAAATGGATGTATTAACCTAGATTCCGACAGAAGGACTGACCAGATACCGAACAAAGGACTGATCTAGATTTCGACGGAGGGACTGATTTTGATTCCGACTGATCGTTTGACCTGATATCCACGGGAGGATTTACCTAGATTGCGACAAATGGATTGACCTAGATTCGACGCATGGATTGACCTAGATTCTGACAATTCAATTTGACGTAGATTCAAACGGATGGATTGACCTAGATTCCGATAAATGGATTGACGTAGATTCCAACGGATTAATAGACCAAGAAGACGATTGATTGATTGACCAAGGTGCGCTTGGATGATAGTAGAACTGACCTTGATTCTGATCAAGGGACTGACCTAGATTTTGGGGGAGGAACTGACATAAATTACGACGGATAAATTGATTAGATTCAACGGCTGGATTGACCTAGACTCTGACAAATAGAATGACCTAGATTTACACAGATAGATTGACATAGGTTGGGAATAATGGATTGACCGAGATTCCGACGGATGGATTGAACTAGATTGCGACGGAAGGATTGAAATACATTCCTGCGAATGGATTGACCTTGATTCCGACGGATGGATTGAACTAGATTCCGGCATATAAATTGACGTAGATTCCGACGTATAGATTTACCTTGATTACGACGGATTGATTGACCTAGATCCTGAAGAATGGATTGATTTAGATTCCGATTGATAAATTGATTTAGATTTCGACGGATGGATTGACCAAGATTCCGACGGATTGATCGACTTAGATTCCGACGGATAAATTGACTATGATTCTTGCAGATAGATTGACCTATATTCCACGGATGGATTGACCTTGAATTCGACAAAGGGATTGACCTAGATTACCACGGATAGATTGACTTAGATTCGGTCGGAGGTATTGTCTTTGATTCAGATTCCGACGGATGGATTGACTTAGTTCTTGACGGGTGAATTTGACCTAAATTTCGACGAATGAATTGACATAGATTACGACTGATGGATTGACCTAGATTCCGACGGTTGGACTGACCTAGATTTCGATGGATGGAGTGACTTAGATTCCGTAGGATGGATAACGTACATTGCGAAGGATGGATTGATCTCAATTCCGACAAATGGATTGACTTTGATTCAGAAGTAAAAATTGACCTAGATTGCGACGCATGTATTGACCAAGATTCGGACAAATGGATTGATTTAGGTTCATACGAATAAATTGACCAGGAGTCCGACGGATTTTTTGACTTTGATTCCGACGTATGGATTGACGTATTATTCGACGGATAAATTTGACATTAATTCCGACGGATGGGTTGATCTAAATCCTGACGAATGGATTGACATAGATTCTGATGGTTGAGTTGACCGAGATTAAACGTACGGATTGATCTAGATTCTGACATATGGATTGACCTAGATTTACATGGATGGATTGACCTGGATTTCGACGAATGGATTGACCTAAATTTCGATGGATGGATCGACCTAGGTTCATACGGATGCATTAACCTTGATTTCTAAGGATGGGTTGACCTTGATTCCGACAAAAGGATTGACCTTGATTCAGACGGATAGATTAATCTAGATTTCGACGGATACATTGACCTAGATTCCGACAAATGTGTTTGACCTAGATTTACACGGAACGATTGTCCTGATTCCGACGAATGTATAGACATTAATACCGACAGATGGATTCACCTAGATTTTGACGAATAGATTGACTAAGATGGCGACGGACAAATTGACATAGATTCCAATCGGGAGATT
This sequence comes from Laupala kohalensis, assembly GCA_002313205.1. Lineage (NCBI taxonomy): Eukaryota > Metazoa > Arthropoda > Insecta > Orthoptera > Trigonidiidae > Laupala > Laupala kohalensis. Next base: position 454,458 of record NNCF01129706.1, read on the forward strand.
CACCTTGATTCCGGCAGATGGGTTGACCTTGATTCCGACGCATGGATTTACCTAGATTCCTACGGATGAATAAACCTACATTCCTGCGAATGGATTAACCCAGATTCCGATGGATGGATTGATCTAGATACCGACGGATTGTTTGGCCTGGATATCGACGGATTGTGTGACCTAGACTCCGACGGATGGATTGACTAAGATATCGACGGAACGACTAACCTAGATTCCGACGGATAGATTGACCTTGACTACGACGGATTAATTGACCTAGTTTCCACGGTAGGAATGACCTAGATTCCGACGGATGTATAGATTTTGATTCCGTCGAATGGATTGACATCTTTTTCGAAGGGTGAATTTGACATAAATTCCGACGGATGGATTGACCATGATGCCGACGGATTGATTGACGGTGATGCCGACGGATGGAATGACCTACATTCCGACGGATAGGTTACCCAGATTCAACGTATGGATTGACCTAGATTTTGACAAATGGATTGACCAAGATTCACATGGATGGAATGATCTAGACTCCGACAAATTGATTGACTTAGATTCACAGGGATAGTTTTACCTAGATTTCGACGGATTGATTGACCTAGATTCCGACAGAAGGACTGACATAGGTTTTGATCAAGGGACAGACCTAGATTTCGACGGAGGAACAAAACTAAATTCCGACGGAGAGACTGATCTAAATTTCGGCAGATAAATTGACCTTATTACCAAGGGATCGATTTACCTAGATTCACACTGATAGATTTACCTTGATTCAGATGGATAGATTGATCAAGGACCGGCTAATGGATTGACTTAGATTCAGATCGATAGATTGACCTAGATTTCGACAGAAGGACTGACTTTGATTCTGAAAAATGGACTGACCTTGATTCCGACGGAGGAACAGACCTAAGTACCGACGGATGGATTGACCAAGATTCCAGATCAAGGTGGATCTAGATTTCGACCAATTGATTGACCTAGATTCACACAGATAGATTGACCTAGATTCCGACAAATTGATTGACCTAGAATCACACAGATATATTGACCTAGATTCCGACGGATGGATTGACCAAGATTCCAGGTCAAGGTGGCTCTAGGTATCGACAAATTGATTGACCTAGATCACACAGATAGATTGACCTAGATTCCGACAAATTGATTGTCCTAGATTCACACAGATTGATTGATCTAGATTCCGACGGATAGATTGACCTAGTTTCCAACGGATGGATTGACCTAGATTCCGACGGATGGATTGACCTTGATTCCGAAGAGTTTATTTTGCCTAGATTCAAACATATCGATTGATGTAAATTCCGACCAATGGATTGGCGTACATTTTAACTGATGGATTGACCTAATTTCCGACAGATGGATTGATAAAGATGCCGACGGATGGATTAACTTAGTTTTCAGCGGACTGGTTGTCCTATAATTTACGTATGGTGTAACCTAGATTCTGACAATAGGATTGACCTAGATTAACATGAATTGATTGATCTAGAATCCGACAGATGAATTGATCTAGATTCCGACGGATGAATTATTTTAGACTCCGACAGATGGATTGACCTAGATTCCGACGAATGAATTTACCTAGATCCTGACTAATAAATTGACCTTGTTTCCACCGGACGGATTTACCTAGAGTCCGACGGATTGAGTGACCTAGATTCCGACGGATAGGTTGACCTAGATTCAACGTGTGGATTGACCTAGATTTTGACAAATTGATTGACCAAGATTCACATGGATGAATTGACCTAGACTCTGACAAATGTATTGATCTACATTTCGACGGATGGATCTAGAATCCAACGGATGGATTGACCTTGATTCCAAAGGATGGATTGACTTTGATTCCGACAAATTGATTGATTTAGAATCACACGGATAGATTGAACTAAATTTCGCCAGATAGATTGACCTGGTTTCAGACAAATGGGTTTGACATGAATTCAGACGGATAGAATGACCTAAATTTTAACAGTTGGATTGACCTTGAATTCGACAAGGGGATTGACCTAGATTAGCACGGCTAGATTGACCTAAATTACGACGGATGTATTGACTCTTATACCGACGGATGGATTGACTAGATTCCGACGGATGGATTGACTAAGATGCCGACGGACAAATTGACTTAGATTCCAACGGATAAAATGCCCTTGGTTCCGGCAGTTGGATTGATCTAATTCCCGACGGATGGATTGACCTAGATTCCTACGTAAGGATTGACCTAGATTACGACGGATGGATTGGCGTAGATTCCGACGGATGGATTGACCTAGTTTCCGACGGATGAATTGACTTAGATTTCGACGGATAGATCGACTTAGAATCCGATGGATGGATTGACCTAGATTCTGACGGGTCGATTGATATAGAGTGCACAGATTTATTGACCTTAGCTTTCGTCAAATGAATTGCCTTAGATTCACACATATATATTGACCTAGATTCTGACGGATATATTGAATTTAGTTCCGACGGATGGATTGACCTTGATTCTGACAAGTTTATTTGATCTAGATTCAAACAAATCGATTGACCTAGATGACGACAAATGGATTGACGTAGATTTTAACTGATGGATTGACCTAATTTTCGACGAATGGAGTGACCAAGATGCCGACATATGGATTAACTTAGTTTTCGATCAGTTATCGCAGATTCCACATATGGAGTGACCTAGATTCTGACAAGAGGATTGACCTAGATTAACATGAATGGATTGACCAAGAATCCGACTAATGGATTGACCTTGATTCCGACAAATGGATTGACCTAAATTCCGACGGATGGATTGACCTAGATTCTGACGAATGAATTGACCTAGATTCTGTTGGGGAGATTTACTTAGATTCCGACGGCTGGATTGACCTATATTCTGACTAATCGATTTGCCCTTGATTCCAGGGATAACATTGTCCCTCCGTCGGAATCTAGGTATGCTTCTCCGGCGGAATCTAGGTCTGTCCTTCCGTCGAAATCTAGGTTAGACTCTTCGTCGGGATCTAGGTCAATCCATCCGTCGGCATCTTGGTCAATCCATACGTCGGAAATTAAATTAATCCACCTGCCGGAATCAAGGTCAATCAATCCGTCGGAATCAAGGTTAATCCATCCGGTGGAATCAAGATCATTCCATCTGTCGGAATCCAAGTCAATTAATTCGTCGGAATCTCGTTTAATCCATCCATCGGAATCTAGGTCAGTGCATTCGTCTGAAACAAGGTGAATCCATCTGTCGTAATCTAGGTCAATCCATCCGTAGGAATCAAGGTACACCCATCAATCGGAATCTAGGTCAAACCATGCGTCGGAATTTTAGTCAATCCGTCCTGTGGAATCTATTTCAACATAACCGTTGGAAAACACGATATGCCTTCAATTGATAGCAATATCAAGCGGTCTGTTGGAATTTAGTTCAATCCATCCGGTTGATTCTAGGTCAATCGAACCTTTGGAATCTATGTTAATTTATCCCTCGGAATTAAGGTCAGTCCCTCAGTCGGAATCTAGATTTATCCATCTGTCAAAATCTAGGTCAATCCGTCCGTTGTAATCTAGATCAATATTTCCGTTTTATCTAGGTCAATCCATCCTTCGCAATCTAGGTCAATCCATCCGTCGGCATCTTGGTCAATCCATCCGTCGTATCTAGGTCAATCCAACCCTCGTAATCAAGGTCAATCCATTTGTCGGCATCTTGGTCAATCCATCCGTCGGAAATTATGTTATTTCATCCGTCGAAATCATGGTCAATCCATCTGTCGCAATGAAGGTTATTCCATCCGGTGGAATCTAGATAAATCCATCTATCGAAATCTAAGGCAATTAATCCGTCGGAATCACGTTCAATCTATCCGTCAGAATCTAGTTGAACCCATCCGTATAAATCTAGGTCAATCCATGCGTCGGAATCTAGTTCAATACATCCGCCGTAATCTAAGTCAATCTATACGTCGTAATAAAGGTCAATGCATCCGTCGGAGTCTATGTCAATCCATCTATCGGCATCTTGGTCAAGCCATCCGGCGGAATTTAGGTCAGTCCATCCGTCGGAATCTAGGTCAATACATCCGTTTGAATCTTGGTCAAATCGATACGTCAGAACCTAGGTCAATCTATCCGTCGGAATCTAGGTCAATTAATTCAACGGTATCTAGGTCAATCCATTCGTTTCAATTTAGAATAAATCGTTTCGTCAGAATATAGGTCAATCCATCCGTCGGAATCTTGGTCATACTTTGCGTCTGATTCTACGTTACTCCATCCGTCTGAATCTAGGAAAATCCTTCCTTTGGAATCTAGTTTAATCCATTCGTCGGAATCTAGGTGAAATCGATTTGTCGGAATCTAGGTATGTCCATCCGTCGGAATCTAGGTCATTCTACTCGTCTGAATTTAGATCAATTCATTTGTCGGAATCTAGGACAATCGATCAGTCGGAATCTAGGTTAATATATCCGTCGTTATTAAGGTCAATCTATCCCTTGTAATCAAGTTCAATTCATCAGTCGGCAACTTGGTCAATTCATCCGCAGGAAGTTATGTTATTCCATCCGTCGAAATCTAGGTAAATCCATCCTTCGCAATGTAGGTCAATGCATCCGTCGGAATGTAGGTCATTCCATCCGTCGGCATCTACGTCAATCCATCCGTCGAAATATAAATCAATACATCCGTCGGAATCTAGGTCAGTCTAATCGTTGGGATCTAGATCAATCTAATCGTTGGGATCTAGGTCAATACATCCCTCGAAATGTAAGTCAATCCATCCGTCAAAATTTAGGTGAATCGATACCTCGGAATCTAGGTCAATTTATCCGCTGGAATTTAGATCAGTTTCTCCGTTGAAATCGTGTTTTGGTTCTCCGTTGGAATCTAAGTCTGCTTTTCTGGCGTAATCTAGGTCTGTCTTTTCGTCGGAATCTAAGTCAGAGTGTCCGTCGGAATGTAGATCAGTCCTTTCGTCGGAATCTACTTCAATCCATTCCTTTGGAATCTAGGTCAATATATCCGTCGGCATCTTGGTCAATCCATCCGTCGGAAGTTAGGTTATTCCATCCGTCTGAATCAAGGTCAATCTTTCTGTCGGAATCAACGTTAATCCATCTGGTGTAATCTAGGTCATACCATCCGTCGTAATCTAGGTCAATCCATCCGTCGGCATCTTGGTCAATCAATGCTTCGTAATCTAGTTCAATCCATCCCTCGTAATCTAGGTCATTATATCCGTCTGAATCTAGATCAGTCCATTTGACGGAATCTTGGACATTCCATCCGTCGAAATCTAGATCAATCTAACCGTGTAAATCTAGGTCAATCCATCCGTCGGAATCTAGGTTAATCCATCCGTCGGAATCTAGGTCTATCCTTGCGCCGAAATCTAGGTCATTCCATTCGTCGAAATCTAGGTCAATCAATCCTTCGTAATCTAGATCAATCCATCCCTCGTAATCTAGGTATTTCTATCCGTCTGAATCTAGATCACTCCGTCCGTCGGAATTTAGGTGAAATCAATTTGTCAGAATCTAGGTAAATCCATCCGTCAGAATCTAGGTCATTCTATCCGTCTGAATCTAGACAGTTCATTTGACGGAATCTAGGACAATCCATCCGTCGAAATCTAGGTCAATCTATGCATGTCAATCTAGGTCAATCCATCCGTCGGAATCTAGGTTAATCCATCCGTCGGAATCTAGGTCGATCCATGCGTCGAAATCTAGGTCAATCCATTCGTCGGAATCTAGGTCAATCCATCCGTCGGAATTTAAGCCAATTAATCCTTCGGAATCTTGTTCAATTCATCCGTCGGAATTAAGGTCAATGCATCAGTCAAAATCAAGGAAAGTCCTTCTGTCGTAATCTAAAACAATCTATCCGTCGTAATCAAGGTGAACTTATCCGTCGGAATCTATGTCAATCCATCCGTCGGAATCTAGGTCAATCCATTCGTCGGTATCTAGGACAATCCATTCGTTTGAATTTAGATAAAATCGATTCGTCAAAATCTAGGTCAATTCATCCGTCGGAATCTAGGTCAATCTTTCCGTCGGAATCTAGGATACTCAATCTTTCGGAATCTAGGTAAGTCCATCCGTTGTAATCTAGTTTAATCTATCCGTTGGAATCTAGGTCAACCCAACCGTCGCAATCTTGGTCAATGCATCCATCGGAATCTAGGTCAATCCATCCGTCGGCATCTTGGTCGATCCATCCGTCGGCATCTTGACCAAGCCATCCGGCGGAACGTAAGTCAATCCATCCTTTGGAATCTAGTTCCATCAATTAGTCTGTATCTATGTCAATCCATCCGTTTGAATTTAGAATAAATCGATTCGTCAGAATATAGGTCAATCCATCGGTCGGAATCTTGGTCATTCTTTCCGTCTGAATCTAGGTTACTCCATCCGTCTGAATCTAGGTAAATCCTTACTTTGGAATCTAGTTTAATCCATCCTTCAGAATGTAGATCAATCGATCTCTCGGAATCTAGGTTAATTTATCCACTGGAATGTAGATCAGTTTCTCCGTCGAAATCTTGTTTTGTCCTTCATCCTAGATTCTGATGAATGTGTTTACCTATATTCCGACAGATGTATTGACCTATATTCCGACGGATGAATTGACCTTGATTCCGAGAGGTGAATTAATTTAATTTTCGACGGATGGATTGACCAAGATGCCGACGGATGGATTGACCTAGATTACGAGGAATGGATTGACCTTGATTCCGACAGAAGGACTGACCTGGATACCGATCAAGGGACTGACCTTGTTTCCGACTATAGGGCTGACTTAGATTCCGACGGAAAGCCTGACCTATATTCCGACGGTAGGACAGACCCAGATTCCTCGGGAGAAGCATACCTGGATTCCGACGGAGGGACAAAACTATCCCTGGAATCAATGTCAAATCGATTAGTCAGAATCTAGTTCAATCCATTCGTCGGAATCTAGGTCAATGCAGCCGTTGGAATTAAGGTCAATCCATTTGACGAGATTTAAGGACATTTGACGAGATTTGACGTGATTAGTCAACATTTGACGAAATTTTACGAAATTCGACGAGCCTAGACGAGATTTGAATATATTTGACGACATAAGACAAGATTGGATTAAACGAGACGGGCCGAGTCTACTAGTGTTGAGATCAAACGAGATAAGACGAGATAAGACAAGATAAGATGAGATAAGACGATATTGGAGAATAATCGACGAGATAAGACGATATTAGACGAAATTTGTCGAGATTAGACGAAACGAGCCGAGCCGTCTTAAATTGTAATAGATTTGACGATATTAGACGAGATTTGACGAGATTATAAGAGATTTGACGACATTGGACGAGATTTCACGAGATTTGACGAGTCGAGCCGAGCTGAGACGAGACTTGACGATACTCGACGAAATTATCAATATTTGACGAGATTAGACGAGATTACACGAGATTTGACGAAATGTGACGAGATTAGACGAGATTTGACTAGATTTGACGAGCTGAGTCGAGCCGAAACAGTATTTGACGAGAATTTACAGGATTTGACGTGATGTGTCAAGATTTGACGATACAGACGAGGTTTGACGAGATTTATGAGATTGTAAGAGATTTGACGTGAGTAGGCAAGATTTGACGAGATTATAACAGATTTGACGGGATTAGATGTGATTTGACGAAATTAGATAAGATATCCCGAGAAATGACGAGAATTGACGAGATTAGATGACATTTGACGAGCCAAGCCGATCCGAGCTGAGCCTAACCAAACAGAGACGAGCCAAAGTTTACGAGATTTGACGAGATTCGACGACATTCGACGAGATTTGACGAGATATGACGAGATGTGGCGAGATGTGACGCGATTTGACGAGATGGATGAGGTTTGACGAGGTTTGACAAGATTTGACGAGATTAGATGACATTTGACAAGATTTGACGACTTTTGGCGATCCGAGCCAATCTGAACCGAGCCAAACCGAGATTTTACCAGATTTTACGAGATTCGACCAGATTTGACAAGAATTGACTAGAGAAGACGAAATGTGACGAGATATGACGAGATATGACAAGATTTGACGAGATTAGACGAGATTTAAAGAGTGAAGCCGCGATTTGACGAGATTAGACGACATTAGAAAAAAATTGACAAAATTTGACGAGATTTAACGACATATGACGAGATTAGGCGAGATTTGACGGGATTTGACGAGCGAGCCGACCCGAGCTGACCCGAGCCGACGTGAACTGAGCCGATATTTGACGAGGTTTTGCGAGATTTGACGAGATTAGATTAAACGGAATTTGACGAGAATTGACGAGCCTAGGCGAGCCGAGCCGAGATGAGATTTGACGAGATTAGACCAGATTTGACGAAATTTGACTAGCTGAGCCGAGCAGAGACATAATTTGACGAGAATTTACGATATTCGACGGGATTTGTTGAGATTAGACGCGATTAAACGTGATTAGACGCGATTAAACGAGATTAGACGAGATTAAACGAGATTAAACGAGATTAAACGAGATTAAACGAGATTAAACGAGATTTGACAAGATTAGACGAGATTAGCCGGCATTTGACGAGACTTGATGAGATTTGACTACATTAGACGAGATTAGACGAGATTCGACGGGATTTGACGAAATATGACGAGATTAGACGAGATTAAACGAGAGTAGACGAGATTTGACGAAATTTGACGAGATATCTCGAAATTAGACGAAATTTAATAAGATATGACGAGATTTGACTAGACTTGACGAGATTTGAAGATATTTGACGAGATTAGACGAGAGTTGGCGAGATTAGACGGGATTGGAAAGGATTTGACGAAATTCGACGAGATTTAACGAGATATGACGAGAATAGACGAGATTTGACGATATTGGACGAGACTTGACGAGATTTGACGAGCCGAGGCGAGCCGAGATAGATTGGATCAGACTGAACGAGCCGTGCCGGGACGAGATTTCACGAGATTTCACGGGCCAAGCCGAAGCGAGCCGAGATTAGATTTGACGAGATTAGACGAGATTTGAAGAGCTGAGCCGAGCCGAGAAAGGATTTGACGTGAATTTACGATATTTGACGGGATTTGTTGAGATTAGACGATATTGGAGGAGATTAGATGAGATTTGACAAGATGTGACGAGCTAAGACTAAATGTGACGAGATGTGACGACATTTGACAAGATGTGACGAAATTTGACAAGATTAGACGGGATTTGACGAGATTAAAAGAGATATGACGAGATGAGACGAGATGTGACAAGATTTGACGAGATTTAATGAAACTTGACGAGATTAGACGAGAATCGACGAGATTTGACGAGACTAGACGAGATTTGACGAGACTAGACGCGATTAGATGAGATTTGACGAGATTTCACGAAAATAGAGGAAACTTAACTAGATATGACGAGAGTAGGCGAGATTTAGCGTGCCGAACTGTCCTTAACCGACGTGAACCGAGCCGAGATTTGACAAGATTTGGCGAGATTACACGAGATTTGACGAGTCTTGACGATATTTGACGAGCCAAGGTGAGCCGAGTCGAGAGATATTTGACGAGGCGAGCCGAGCCGAGATTTCACGTGCGAAGCCGAGGCAAGCCGAGGCAAGCCGAGACGAGATTTGACGAGATTAGACTAGATTTGACGAGCTGAGCCAAGACAGAATTTGACGAGATTTGACGAGAATTTACGGGATTTGACGGGATTTTATTGAGATTAGACGAGATTGGACGAGATTAAACGAGATTTGACAAGATTTGACAAAATTAGACCAGATTAGACGAGATTTGACGAGATTTGACGAGGTTTGACGAGCTGAGACGATATTTGACGAGATTAGACGAGATTTGACGAGATGTGATGCGATTTGACGTGAATTGACGAGATTAGACGAGATTTGACGAGCCCAGTCGAGCCGCGCCAAATGAGACCAGCTTTGACGAGATTTAATGAGTTTTGACGAGATTAGACAAGATTTGACTAGATAAGACAGGGTTTGACGAGATTTGACGAGGTTAGACTAAATTAAACGAGATTAGACGAGATTAGACGTGATTTGACGAGCCGAGACGAGATTTGACAAGTCGAGTCGAGATTTGACGAGATTAAACGAGAGTAGACGAGATTAGACGAGAATTGAAGAAATTTAACGAGATATGACGAGATATATAAAATATATAAAATTTTTGGAATATTTTAAAACATTTTGAGGCCATATTAAAATGTTAGACACATATTTCGATTTGATCCTAATCTCTAGAACTAAAAAAATACCGCAAATTAATCATGATGTGTTTTATACCATGTCACAGACAGTCATATCTTGTTGTGTCGCTAACTTTATTGAACAATGGATTGTTTTGTTTAGGTAAGTAACACCAGTGACCACCTCCCCCTTTATCATGTATACTTAGCGTGTGCATGCAATCGCAACGTGCTGTCTTGTGTTAGCAAATGCTGCGCCAATGGCAAAGCATTGGAGGTGAGGGATGGACGCAAACTTGAATTAACGTGTCGTGAAGAGGCTGAGACATCGCTTCCATGGAGTCCAGTGTTCGGGTAAGTCACTATACCGATCTACGAAGGTAACCACCAAACCTGGAACGATTAGTTTTGTTTGAGATTTACTTATATTTGGGGTTCGACGCAATAGTCACAAGGTGATAGTCATACATATCAAAGTTTTGTAAATAAACGAGACAATTATGACAGTCGCAGTTAGTTACGTATGACGAGGGACTTGGAGACATTCAAAGAAACCTATGCATCTATTGTGTATACCCACAAGGCCTAGCATTGGCGGCCCAGTTCCGTATCCAGGAAAAGAACCCTTCTATCGATGCTGGGATTGAATTTTTTTCCTTTCGCAGATTCTCCAAGTGCCACCTCCTTGTTCCCAAGGTCTCAAAGTCCAAGAGAATGTGGAGTTTCTTAAGATAAGATAAAGATTCTTCGAACTCCCCGCAGATATGGCATGATTCTGAATAAGGGATATGACTACGGCAGGACTGGATTTTTTAATAATATACGTGGGTAATCGTTCTTCGGGCAACTGTTTCCACTATCTGTGTTGCGCCCATGGCCCAGTTGAAGACTGCGGTTCTAGTCGTTGAGCGGCTGTTATTGAACGGATGGTTCCTGTTCGAAGAAGGGCAACTCGGATCCTTCTTTGACCATATTGTCGTCCTTTGTTCCCTTCTATGCTTTGGTGTCCAGGTACCGAAATCAGTTCTACAGTACAGTGGAGGGCTAGGGCAGAAAAAGATCTCATACACTTTATTTGAAAAAATCGCAAACTTTATCCGTATTTAGCTCGAAATTTATCTTTTTTTAATATTAAAGGTGTCCATAATATTTAAAGAATTAAAAAGGTTTAATTTCGTGCGATAGATGAACTTTTTACGTACAGGATAATAAGTTAAGAAACTATATAAAGCTCATCGTTGTTATATTTTGTAAGAAACAACACTTAAACTTGTTACTTCTCTGTATATTCAGTACAACTCATTCCATACTACATATGTTCTCTATTCAAGAACATCACAACATCTATACTCCAATAATGTAAACAAACCAGAGAATGACAAAAAACAAACACATATTACATTGTTCTATGATTAACCATATAATATCATAACAATCGTCATTATCGAAAACATGCTCAAAATCGTAGAAATGAATGATGGAATCCTCTCATCTAAAGAATTTCGACATCTTGGAAGTCTTAACGCCCACTAGTATTTGACAGCAATGAACTTACTTCGGGCGACAACTCTGTTGTTACGTTACCGCTACATTTACTTTCCTCTTGACAACTCTCGAAAGCATTTGACAAATAAGTGTTTAGACTGCATTAGCATGAGCGAGCAATTACTTGGTTTCGTTTTACACGTGTTGGTTGGACTGAACCATACATCGATACAGCTCGAGATATATTTGGTTCCTTATGTATAGCGATTTTATGTTAACTTAGACATTCGTTTTGTTTTGTAATCAATACCATAAACATACAACTTGTATACATACTTGTGTATACAACATTATTTTTAATTATTAGGTTTATAAAAAAACGTGCAACATTATGTATAATTTCTAAGAGGTAACTTTTTGTCTAGACCTCTTAAACATCGTATTTAACAAATTTCCCCAAAAAATAGGAATCACAAAGATTATTTTCTGGACTTTTCGGAATGTAGGTTAAACCATCCGTTGGAATCTAGAACAATCCATCCGTGGGAATCTAGGTCAGTCCATCCGTCGGAATCGAGGTTAATGCATCTGTCAAATCTAGGTCAATCCATCCGTTGAAACTAGGTCAATCCATCCGTCGGAATCTAGGTCAATCCATACATTGTAATTTAGGTAAGTCCATCCGTCGGAATTTACGTCAATTCATCCGCCGGAATCTAGGTCAATCCATCTGTCGGAATCTAGGTCAATCCATCCGTCGGAATCAAGGTTAATCCATCCGTCGTAATCTAGGTCAATCCACCCGTCGGAGTCTACGTCAATTCATCCGTCGGAATCTAGGTCAATCCATCCGTCGGAAACTAGGTCAATCCATCCGTCGGAATCTAGGTCAATCCATTCGTCGGAATCTAGGTCAATTCATTTGTCGGAATCTAGGTCAATCCATCCGTCGGAATCTAGGGGAATCCATCCGTCGGAATCTAGGTCAATCCATCCGTCGGAATCTAGATCAGTCCATCCGTCGGAATCTAGGTCAATCCATGCGTCGGAATCAATGTTAATCCATCCGTCGGAATCTAGGTCAATCCAACCGTTGGAATCTAGGTCAATCCATCCGTCGAAATCTAGGTCAATCCATCCGTCAGAATCAAGGTCAATCCATCCGTCGGAATCTAGGTCAATCCGTCCGCTGGAATCTAGGTCAATCCAGCTGTCGGAATATAGGATAATCCTTCCGTCGGAATCAAGGTCAATCGATCCGTCGGAATCTAGTTCAATCCATCTGGTGGAATCTAGATCAATCGATCCCTCGGAATCTGGGTCAATTAATCCGCCGGACATTTCCCTTGTCTAAAAAAAGTATGGGAAACGTAAATGTTACCAAGTATGGCAATGTGCCTGGGTATTTGAACGAGACATTCACCCAACGTTTCAAAGATATCGATTATCTCGAAGACAAATTTACTTTATTTTTAACTCGGTTTGATGTCAATGTGGAAAATGTTTCCTTCCACCTTCAAATGGAACACATTGACATGAGATGTGAACTTGGTTTGCCTGCACTCTCCTAAGAACAAACGGATACACATTTTTTTAATAAAAAATCTTGATCCCAAGTTTCGAAAGTTTTGTACGTTTTCTGGAGAAATTGTATCGATGTTCGGCAGTACTTACTCCTGCGAAAAGATTGTTTTCTCAAATGTAGCTCAATAAATTCCGTTTGAGATCAAGGCAATCTTTTAAAGCTGTCATGAGAATTGTATCTGCTCTAGAATTAGAACCCAGGATCGAAGAAATTGTACCTGAAGAGACTGTGTTAATACTTCGATAATTTTCAATATTTCTTTATTTTAATTTTCTTCTTATTTATTTTTGTCCTGTTTATTATTTTGTGATCAATCATGTTATTTACTTATTATTTTTAGAATAAAATTATTCATTATTAATATTATTGTTATTGAAATCTTATTAATATTTTCAAAACCCTCTCATACACTTTCCCGATATTAATCCATTCTTTTAAAAAGTGACAATTAGAGTCGTGCAACTAGATATTTGATTTAAATGTGAATAAAGTAATAAGCATAAAGATTCCTGAAATATATAATGTTTGTTACACAGCACCTTATTCAATGTTCTCCCCATTATGTTGTTTATTAAACTCGTTTGCTCTGGTCAGTAAGTAAAACTGTTTACGTGTTTTTAACTACTGCTTCATCTCAAAGGAGGGATGAATGGTGGTGCTCGAGTTGCTACCCTCACTTCCTTTAATGCTGCTCAGTTCATTCACTTTTGTCCATAGCATTTATCGAAGTGCAGATACTGCCCTACCGGTGGCTCAGGCGGTAGGGTTTTCACTCATCACCAAGTCATCCCAGGTTCGATTCCTGGTGGGGCCAGAAAATTTGTAGCATTTCACATTAATGTCCCAGTTTATATAGCTCTTACTTATTAAGCATAAACAAAGCTCAAAATACACTAGGATTATATTCTTCTGCCCCAATGTCTTTTAAAGCACTATTAATGCTTGTTAAAAAGTTGAAAAATCTTTGTAAATTTAAAATAAAGAAATTGAGTTGACTATTCTTATTATTTTCACAATTTTCAACCTTTGTCTGTATCTCGACAATCTGACTTAACCAAATCAATTTGGATAAAATGACAAATTCTATTACAATTTGTTTTTCACAGGAGAAAATCTTGCACATAAGACATTTTTCATAAGTCTTTGTTATTTGGAAAGAAAAATCAAGTAATCACTATTCACCAGTAATTTTTTAGTTAATTTATACATGATTTATTTTGATGGTTCTATAATGGAATGCAGTTTTTATAATTTTTATGGTGAAATAACATTAAATCAATCGTATAAATTATTTTATAACAAACATTGATGTTTACTTGATGAATGATGTTTACTATAATTTCTACATCTGAACAAATGCACAGGATTTATCTATATAGCAGAAATATTTTTTAAACTCATAATTGCAATTTGCAGTTTGTAGTGATATGTACAGGTGAGAAAGTAGATTTCTCTTTTAGATTGTTTAGCCATTCCTTATTTTGAAGCGTAAATAAATAATACTTTTCCTCAAGTACAAAAATCTGTTTGAACAACAATTTCATTTACTATAAACTGATGAAGTAAACAAAGAAATGATTCATGATACGGGGCAAAGTTTTTTTTTTATGAAGATTTCTAAAACATCAATCCATGTGCATTGTCTTTGAAATTATCAATTAGCTGACAAGATTGGAATTGTATTAAATTGACAATTTCATGGTTTCACTCACATGAAAATACCAAAACACATGTAGTTCTAGACATCACAAGAATAATATATTGTACATAGTTATGTACTATACATTCTTTCCATAATTAAAAATACAACTTAATAATCCTAAGGGGAAATGGAGTTTTTTGACAGTCTTGCAGTAGTAATGTATAAAATCACAAATATTATTTTATGTAATGTTTTCCTCAATTGGGAAAGTAAAAATGTTCTTGATTTATCTGGTATTTACAAGGCACTTCCTTCTATGTCTGCATTCGGACTTATTATAACAAAGTAGTTTACTCCTTAGACAACTGATTTGGATTATGCACTACTAGAATTGTGACCATAGAATAACATTTAATAACACAACAGCTGTCCTTTTGTAGTCTGTATTTAAACACAACAGCAATAAACAACAGATTGTCTCTATGATCAAAGATGTGCACTAAAATAAAAGAAAAACATAAATCAACAAGTCAGACAATATAGATGATTTTACTTAAATTTTTTAATGTTTAACAGAGAGCATAATCACACATCAAAATATTTATTAGGTAGTTTAAAGACTTGTGACATCATTGTATACTAGTCACAGTCCAGAAATCATCACATAGCGAAGAAGTCAAGTCAATGATTCTCTTCATCAACTCACTGACTTTGGTTCATGGTACATATCCTAGATAAGCAAGAAATGTATTTTTGGTGCAGACACATATCAGGTCAGACTAAACATTTTTTAAATTTATTATCAGGTCAGATTAAACATTATTTCTCCATGGCTGAATCATCTTCCTTTTTCTCAGGCTTGAGATCCACCATGGCATACAATTCTTTAGGAGAATACCTTCACCACAAAACACAATTATGTTACATGACTATCTTTCACAAAAAATACAATTCTAATACAATGTATATCTTTCATTTTTCTAACGTAATGTAACGTAAGTAATATTTCACATGGTATTATCTTGTGATTTAAAATTAAATTATCATTTGTTCTTTTCTTAGATGAGAAATATTTTGAACAAGTTGGCGCTACTATAATTTTGATCACTTTAATGAAAATTTGGTGAATTATTTGCTTCAAAATCAAAAAAGAAAGGATTTAATGTGATTTTCTATGGTACAAGTCTGCTACTGAATGATGCAGGACACCAACAATGAAGGTTGTTGGTATCAATTGAGCGTGTTTTTCTTGTTAGGGAAACTTTGCTGAGCAATCTCATAGTTTTCATGACAGCATACTGACATGATGTCTAAGGTAATGTTCAAACTGTCAGTTTACTACATTTCATCAAGTCTTTTTTGTTTTGGTATACAAATAAATTTCTATATCAGAGATGAATTCTTTGTCTGCTGATGAACACATATAATCTAATCTGTGGTTCACACGATGCTTACCAGGTGCTTAATAAAGATCTAAAGCTCATTAACTAATCGTGCATGAGTATTACGTTGTCCAACATCTGTGTTATGAACGTCTTAAACATCAACACTGGTAGGACGCGTG
>NNCF01129710.1:0-15376 GCA_002313205.1 Laupala kohalensis
AACACACAATGCGCAAGTTTCTCTGAAAAATATTTAGAGTCCTTTTCAATGAAAGGAATTTTATTATTGAATTGAATTCTCTAATACTCAAAGACACAAAACACTGCTTTCTTAAGTGAGATGCTGATGTAGTCTATGGGGTACACTGTCCTTTGTTAACCTTTTTCATTATTCTGAAATAATTGTGTATAGAATAATTGAATCTAGTTATGCTGTTAACAAGAAATAATTTTTATTTCTCTTTCGGTGTGTTTTGAAGCTTATATTTTTGACATGTTCACAAAAGAAGAAAAGCTAAGTTGTTGACGTTTGAATGTGACTTAAGGAGTTTCCCCGCAAAATTCAGTATGTTCTTGAAAGGGGCCTGACCCAAGGATAATTAATGCATTTAAATTTTTATCTAGTATGCTTTTATCATGCATCATTTTTCCCTACATTTAAATGACTTTTAAAATGTTTTATGCCTCCCAAATAATTATTGATAAAACTTCTTTTAACTGGGAAATATTTTTTTTTAAACGTTGTTTCAGATCTTCAAATTATGTTCCGCTCTGCCTTACCTGATCCTTGTCCAAGTTTCCGTGCTGACAAACCATTCCTTTTCTTCTTGATGCATAAATCTGCATTACTCTTCAGAGGGTTATATAAAGGGGTGAGAGAGACATCATTTTTAGTTTTTTTTATCTCTAAAGTAGCTTTTTGATAGATTACTACTAAATTGATTATTCCTTAAATATTTAAGTTTTCAGAAAACTTTTTATTGATTCTACATTTTATGTACTTAAATGCTGCCTAGGGCTGTCCGTAAATTTCATAACGCACCCTGCATGGGAGGTGTTTTCATATCATTTTTGGTGTTGCAGTAGAGTATTGTTAGCCTCGTGTTATTTAATGCTAAGTCTAATAGGGTGCGTTTTATAGAGCGCACTATAACTAATGCCACTATAATCTTTGCACTCCACCACTCAGAGCTCAGAGCAATGAGGATCAAGCAAACAAGTAAGTTTATCATAATTGGTTTCTACATTTCTCCGAAAAGCAACAAAAACTTGTTGTAATGGGGGAGGTATCAATACAGATGCATTACGGATAGGAGGAAATTGTCAGTGAATGGAAATGTTTGTTATATTATTTATGGATGGCTCCTATTTTGAGTTAAGATTATTTAACAATGACCCCATATAAGTTGTGTGAAGGAATTATTTATAGAAATTTTTTTGCGAGAACTAATGAGAATAATTGTTGAGAGTGAGAGTGAGAATGAGAAGCTGTTGTAGGGATGAAGACCCTCCGCCAAGCTCTGCCATCAAAGATGTTCTATGCTGATCACCCTTATATCTTCTACCTGGCTGAAAATCTTGACCAGGAGCAACATGTCATTATGTTTGTGGGCAAAGTTGTGATATAATTATTTGCACAGGTATAGTTTCATTGTTTGATCTATTTGTACAATGGAGGATGATCACTTAACAAGTGGGATTTTTTGCAATAGCAGTGAACGTTTTTAAGAAGGAAGCATTTTCTTCTCTGTCTCATCAGTATCACTTTAAATTCTTGTCTGTCATGCGAACACTTCTGAGCTTGAAGATTAACAGTGATCCTGCGTCTCCTTGGGAACCAACACACCATGAATGGAAGGAAATCTTTTTAAAAGTGGTCTATAGATTTGTCTATAAGGGAAACTAATGTAAAATGTGTTCAGTTTGTTCATTCCCATGTTTCTCGAAACTGCATGAAATTGGATCCACTTTTTTTTCTCATAAATTTAAATCTCTCATCAGTTTCATGTTACCATTTGCAATTCAAATTGTCATGTATTCATTTGGTTTAAGTATGTCATCAGGAATTTGCTTCTCCCTTTTTATATAGTCTTAAAGTTGAGAAGGAACTAGATTGGTGTAATGTGATATTTGTAAATTTGTCTCTTGATTGGTTTAATGTATACTTTAGGAATAGCAGTGAGTCATTTGTTAAAGAGATGTGTTTATGTGTCAATGACAAAGCTTTTGCTACAGCATGTGCATGATTTTTTGCTGCACGCTCTATAAATGGGTCCGTCAAGTTGTGGTGATGGAGCATCCAGAACAAAGTGTTTTGCACGCTTTTGCCTTTTTGTGTTTACTATATTGGAGGCCTTTTGTCACCAATTTGGAATCAAAATTGAATGAACTATTTTCTCTCACAAATTAATCCATTCATAAATAAATTGTAATTCAATATGTGTCATTATATGATTTTGTTTCCCATGTAGTATTTTAGAATAAATAATCACGAAAAATGTGAGAAATAGAAATAAAAATAAGTCAAACCCCAGAGTCAACACTATTCAAAGATTTAGTCTGTTGAAAACTCTAAACATTTGAATTTTGAAAACTATTTAGTTAATTGTTGTATTTACATTTTAAAAAATTCCAATTAATTTTTAGAAATATTTTGAACTAGAAGATTGGAATAGAAGTACAATTTTTTTCTGTGCTTTGTTATATGATCTGCATACAAATACCATATTGAAACCAATATTTGTACACTGATGAAACCTTTTTCTTTTAGGCATGATAATGGCAATGAGGATGATGATAATGGAACCGGAGTTCTATGTAAATCGCCCTTTCTACTATTCGTTAGTCTCTGCGAATGGGTTTACATTGTTTGAAGGCAGAATGGTGGCGCCTGGGTCTTGAATATGGACAAAAGCTTCAAAAGATCCATGACAGTTGTTTGATGCAACACTGAGGTTTAGAATGCTTATTGTGATTGAATTTGTTAATTATATTCTATGCTTGAATGATTGAGTGTAACAAATAGAATGGTGCCTTGGTTTTTTATGCTATTTTATCTTATCACATTTATGATCATGAAGACACTAAGATAAGTACTTAAATTTTTGTATTGTATTTAAGAAATGAAAATAAATGTTACAAAACTTTCTTATAGCATAACTTACATCTTTGTTAACACTAACAATCATCCATAATTATGCAAAGAAATTTCCTATACTAACCATTGAATAAAATTTTCTTCTTCTAGTCTTTTTCACATTAGACCAGACATTTGTTCAGAGCTTAATGTATTGTGTAGTGGCTAAGTTTTTGAGTTGTAACAATTATAATTTTGATTCAAAGAAATTTATATAGTTAAAATCCACATCAATTAATATCATTTATTTATTCATAAATATAATACATTGAAGCAATTTCACTGACTATTTCGGGGTGGAGAAATGATAATGTAGCTGTGTTTAAATTCTGAGTACTTGCATAAACCTGCGTATTTTTAATCCCCAAGTATTAGACTCATGCATCTTATGACCAATTCCCACATTAAATTGTTGCTCTTTTTTACTCAAGACTTATGACTGGAACAGAGAAGAAACAGCAGTGGTCACAGGGAAAGAAATGGCTTGAGGGAGGATTCTATAGACCACATGATAGTTGATTAGATGATGCCAGCATTGCGAGACTTCCAACACTTCCCTCACTTCCCTCACATGTGGGAGATTCACTTGTGTCAGCAGAATCTTTGAGTTTACGTCTACAGTAACCTATTGGTTGAACCGCATTATATGATAATCCAACTGATATTGCCAGAAGGTTTGATCTTTAACCTTTCACTGAAAGAACAGTGCCTGAACTTAGTTTTTCAATGGTTTAGAGCACTGATACTCTAAGCAATCTATATCGACCCCCAGGGGTCAACTACGACGTGCAAGGGGTCCATGTCAGCAGAAAACAGAACTGCGAGTCCACAATAGTTTATCTCATTTAGGCAGGTAGTGACCTTAATTTTGGCTTTCCATGAATGGAATAATCCACATAAAGTGTTTGTATGTTATGTGTATGTCATACCAGTTACTAATCCCGTGTAATGGAATATCGCGAGAAAGTTGTTAATTGCTTTTCCATCTTTATACCTGGTGAAAAGGGGTTTCAGCACAGATTCCACTATCCTAACAAAAGAAAAGAAGCAGACATCACTGACTGAGTAGATTTGAAATTAAACCTAACTAAATTGATAACATATGTTGAAAATTTGTTATTAAAGCATCAGGTTCATCCCTCCCACTTTATATTTGCTTAGTTATTTATGTAACAGATACTACATTTTGATTTGGGTGGATTTAATTTGAATTCAATTAATAAAAGTATAAAATGTAATGTTGTGATTTTTTTTTTCTTCTGTTTTTCGAACTAGTGTTAGAAATTTAAATCTTTCTGATTAGCACTATACCAGCTGTCTAAAATACATTTGAAGTAGAATCATTTGCAAAAATTCAATATTAGATAAGAAGGGAGTCTACATAAAACCGAAAAACTTTGCAAGTTGTCCACCAAACAAAAGATGTATTGAACCTCTGGTGGTTACTTTTTTCTCGCAGAGAGGACCATATTAGCTTCTCTACATGGAGCCTGCTGTGAGGGGTGAGATATACGGAAATGTATGGATGGGGGCCGGTGAGTCGAATTCACCGACAATTTGGGCCAAATGTTGGTAGGGCGAAGAAGAGGGAGGGAGGAGGATACCACGAAATGTCTGTGTGGAAAAAGTTGCCTGCCGTTGGATTTTCTTCGTTGGTGTGTCCTGTGTGGATCGAGACGTGATTCTGATTTTGTTCTGGAATTTGTCACCAACTTGATTTTTTTCTTGTTTGTGGATGTTTGTGAAATACGGAAAACGTTGTGTTTCTCTTTTACTGTGTCCAGACATGTGCCACGTGTTGGTCTGTAAAGGCATCTCTAGTGAAGTGGTTTTCTGCGCGGGTGAGTGGGTTTGCAATTTGTTTTCCCGATGTGGCCCAGATACCACAAGCGTTACGTTCTGGCGCTGCGTACGCATGATTTGTAGATATGTGCTTTGACGCGATCACATAGTTTTTTACAACGGAAAATGGGGTATAAACTACTTTACTTGGAGTGAGTTTTCTGAGCAGCTGGGATGTTGTTTGCGTGCCACATGCATCGCCTGTCAAAAGTTATTCTCATATCCAAGGGTGACCTGAAATAGTGAGAGGGCGAGTATAGTAAGTTAAGAAAAACACACCAGTGAACTCAGTACATTTTTTCAGTATATTGACACTAGATGGCAAATTACAATTAATATCTCATTTGCATGGCCCCCGATACATTAATCAAAATAAGAAAACGGAATATTTCAAGACAATGTTAAAAAAAAACGTAAATTCAAACTAAAACGAAAATTGAAACATAGGTGCTACTAACTTAAATTATTAATTCCCACCAAGGCAAAGAATACTGACATTGATTATTGGAAGCTGGAATGTTAGAACGTTACTGAAACCAGGGAAATTACAAGAACTCGCTCACAAGATTCAGAAGACTTAATTGGATGTTGTTGCAATGCAGGAAATGAGATGGCCAGAAACTGGAAATTTTATCTTCTATTACAGCGGTTCCGCATCTACAGCAGGTCAAGCAGGGACTGGTTTTCTTTCGAAAAAAACCCTACAAAATAAATAAATTTTACCCCATCTTAGAAAAAATAAGCAAACTAATACTGAAAGGAAAGTTTAATAATATAACGTTAGTAAATGTGTACGCTCCAACAAATGCAAAGTCTGAAGGCAATAAAGAAATGTTTTATGGAGACCTTTAAAAACCAATTTATCGAGTACCTAGATGTGATATATTTAATAGTCTTGGGAGACTTCGATGCACAACTCGGTAAAGAGAAGACCTTCCAAAATGTAACAGGAAAATATACAATACATAATTCCACTAATGAAAACGGAGAACTGCTATGTGGTTTTGCTGAAATTAAAGACCTTATAGTAACGAGCACACAATTTCAGCACAAAGTAATTCACAAAAGTAAGTGGATCTCACCAGACTTGACAATAATAAATCAAATAGATCATGTCATTAATAATTGAGAAGAGAAGGAACTAATAATAGATGTAAGATCTCTCAGAGGACCCAACATAGACTCCGAACACTCTCTTCTTAAAATTATGCTGCAACAAAGACTACTTAAGATATATAGAATGAAGGAAAAAAATAATTAAAGATGGAATCTGAATCAACTACAAGATCTGGAGAAATAGAAGAGGATTGGGAAAATATTGCGAAAACAATTACCAAAATAGTTGAGACAGTCATAGGTAGGAAAGAAAGCAAAAAGAAAATTGAATGGTGGGATAGTGAATGTGAAGAAGCAATAACCAAGAAAAACAATGAGCGAAAGAATGCCCCTCTGTTAAAAACTAGAAGCAGTTACGATAATTACAGATCGGAGAGGGAAAATGCAAATAAAGTCTGTAAAAGAAAAAGTGGATCAATAGCAAAATAATCACCATGGAAGATAATTTCAAGAAGAATGAATAAAGGAAATTCTTTAGGGAGCTAAAAATGAATATGAGAATAAACAGTAGAAACATGAACATGTTCACACAAGAAAGTGCAATACTAGCAAGATGGAGATCTTTCTTTGTCAATTTATATAATCCCTTCGATCTAATAGAACAAGTACAAAGAGGCAATCAAGATTCACATGGCCAAGAGACAAATCGGAAATGACATCGCCGAACCCTCGTTTAATGGGATATGCTATATATTTAACAACTTGAAACGGGATAAGGCATACAACATCCGCGTCGAGTTCATAAATATGGAGGGAAAACCCATAAAAAGGAAATACATAATTTGATACTTAAAATATGGAATCAAGAAAAGTTACCATCTCAATGGAACAAGAGTATAATCTTCCCAGTTTAGGAAAAAAAGGATAGGTTCGATTGTAAAAATTACAGACTTATAGCGTTGATTAACATCGCATACAAAAGTTTTGCTCCTGTTGTGAATAAGAGGCTAGTTGATATAGTTGAAGACAAACTCAGTGAAAATCAAGCAGGATTTCGGAGGAATAGATTGACAATTGACAACATATTTGTAATGCGACAGATTTATGAAAAATGTCATAAACATGGAAACGAATTACACGATACTTTAATTGATTATATCTGCGCCTTGGTTCAGTACTAAGAAATGAAGTCTTCGAAAACCAAGTAAAATTAAAAGTACCAGCAAAACTAAGGAAATTGATCCAACTAACTCTTATCTAATACCAAGGCCAGAGTCAAGATGAACAACAAAATGAATGACGTATTCTCAATGGAATATGGAGTTAAACAAGGAGACCTTCGGTCTTCAACGTTATTATCTTATTTAATGTAATATTGAAGATATTAAAGGAAATATAACAACCCGATTACAACAATGTGTTGGCTACGCGGACGATATTTTACTGACAACATGGACCACAAAAGCATTAGAAGACGTTTTTAAACTTCTGAAGGAAGGATGGGCTCTAATGACCTTTGATGTTGACGAGCCCTAAAGCCCCAACCAAAAAAAAAAAAAAAATGAAGGAAGGATCATTATCATTTGGATTACAAATAAATCAAGGAAACACCAAATACATGAAATGTAAAACTGGTGAAACTATCTCACAAGAAGATACATTGAATGAAAAGTACCAATCAGTCAGTTCCTTTAAATATTTGGGTTCAATTTTAAATCAAAGTAGTTCCACCGAAGAATAGATTTCCGAGATTGCATTTTACGAGATTTCCTAGTAATAGAGCTCACTGCTCACATGGAACTATTCAAGAGTAAGCTGCTTTCAAAAAGTACAAAGCTTAGACTTTACCAAGTCGTTGTAAGACCCATACTAACATATGCGGCAGAAACGTGGACTCTCAAAGAAAATGATACCAGAAGACTAAATGTCTTCGAGAGACAGATCATGAAGAGAATATATGGTCCGGTTCAAGAATCAGATGATACCTAGAGAAACAGAATTATGAAATTGACAAACTCATAAAGTCAAAGAATATAATAAACCATATAATAGCATTCAGACTTGACTGGTTTGGACACCTGCATAGAATTCAGGATGAGACGCAGTAAAAAAATCTATAACTTGTACCCTTCATCAACAAAAATAAAAGAAGACCAAAGGCTAGGTGAAGGGAAGACGTATTGAAAAACATCAAATAACATGCTCCAATACACGCCAGTCCGTGATTCCAAGACCGAAAGAGATGGAAAACTGTCGTGGAGCAGGCCAAAAGTCAAGAAAGATGTTGTAGAGAAGAACAAAATTATTATTTACCATGACTTACTAATAATTTTGTAAAACGTTTTGAATATTTTCACTCATTAAAAAAATTCACTTTGAACTTTCGACCAATAATTTTTTTCTTTGCAAAACAACTCTTTAATTTATGATGATTTGACGGAAATCATAACGATGGGTATACAATTTTGTAAACTGCATCAATTCTACGATTTATTAAAATAGTATTATTTTCCAGTAGGTCGGAAAAATGATTGAAGTAGCCTATTTTTTAAGTATTATTAATATTTTATCATAAATTTTAAAGATGATGGAAAGGTGATTTAAAAACCATTTAGAAACATATTTTTATCCCCAGAAACAGGCCATAACAATGGGAAATCGCCAGGGGCCAATTCACTATTCATATTACGTTACCCCTTTTTACACAACGATTTCTGAATGATACGGACTTTTTTGCAAAGAGTAGTTCATACCTTAGGAGATGAATGTTATCGTGAGTTAACTTTTACGACATTGAAGTAGAGAAAAAAATCAAGAATATGTCAGGATGTTAGGTAACCTAACCTCAAATACGACCAGATCAGGAAACGTGATATAGACCCATCTAACCTAACTTTTTTACTTGCGGCCCACAATCGTCGTCATGTATATATTTTTCGGGTGGAGACAGAGATAACCTGTGACCATGATTGAAGAATGTGACCATGCGACCAGGTAGGCCGAATGCCCATCTCTGCTGTGGTCATTTTGGCATTGTTCCTCTGTCGACCGCTAGATGTCCTCTTGAGGAGAGTCGTAAAACACTATAGGTACAGGTATTCGCATGCGCCATTCTGGATCTAACACGGTGTCAAAAATACGTCGTAGCGCTTGTAATCACAGGAGTCAAACCGCTTTAATTTAGAGAATTTATCATCTTCTGGCAATTTATTAATGAAAAAGAATATCGCAATTAAATTGTGAATAGTTTCTGAGTCTGATCATGATACGGAAATAGTACGATTTTATTCTATTTAGTTTTTATAATCGGGAGGATTTGTGTCAAAGCTTCACCAAGAAGACTAGAGTTTGAGCGTCAAATCAAATTGAGACATTAGAGTACATAATACAACATTTTGTTTCAAAGTAAGAAACTGCATTTTACATATTATTAGTTTTTGTAAGTGAATCTTATTAGAATTCCGAAGGTGATTAGGCCATCAAAAATCGGCATTATGACACATTTTGTATTCCCATAACTGCTTCACGTAGTCTATTCACTCATTCGTAGGGAGTACATATGTAATTCACTATATGAGACAAATTTTACATCATTATTATACTGTACGATTGTATTAAATTGTGTGTAATTATGTCAACACATCGTACCTGTTATAGGTTACATATTTAGGCATTTCAGCAGGATCTGTATAGGCCTAAGTTAAAAATTGAATTGGAATTAGAATATTTAACAAAATAATGATGGTCAAACAGTTACTTATAAATATATATTTATATAATACTAGTGTATAAATTTAACTACGATTCACAGAAATTATATGTTAACAACAGTATACAAATGTATACCTGCCTATTTGTCAACAGAAAGCGGAAAATAAATTTGAAGACATTATAATGAATATTTATTTGTACACACTAATATTAACCACGTCAGATAAATACTCTTCCTTTACTGCACTTCTTTCATTAACATTAAAACTAATTTAAAATATTTCATTAGATTCATCATGGCGCATGCAAATACTTTTACTTTTAGTTCCTTAAAGAGCGGTCCCAGGAATTGCAATGGCAGTAAATTTCAGCCATATATTGTTTCATTACTATTGTTTCAATATATCGTGTAAAACTAGTACCCTTCCGATGTTTTTTGATTCTAATTATTCATAGAACCATTTATTTTATATTATATACTCAATATTATACCGGTTTTAGAAACACATATCTAACCGTTATGGGTTGCTCTACTTATACATTTGGAAAATCTCGTACGGTAGTTCCTGGTACTATGCCGATGTAGTCACGTAGTGAAACCGAGGACCAAGTGGCTGTGACCAACCCCGACTTCGTACACTATGCCACTGGGTTGGACGCATATTGGGTTTAGTATTCGACACATTTCATATCCCTCTATCATAGCCTTCTTTACTATGCCCTCTATTATAATATTTAGATCTAGTAGGTCGTGGTCTCCCTAAAACTGTTAACAATCAAGTAGGGTTTCAAAGTCCGGAAGACATGTCGCAAGCTGAGTTGGCGGAACGCTTTACCATTCATTGCGACAGCTTATTACGTGCTAATTACCGAAAAGGTATCGATTCCGTCACTCTCTAAACTTAAACTGACAGATCATCTTACTCCAGAGAAACACTTCTGTACCTCCTATCTGGCTGACTTGGGGTCAGTACTTTCGCAAATATCACCCCATCCAACACCAAAGAACGCTATTTTCACTTTGAGTTTGTTTGATTTCCTCTGTCTCGTCCATTCATATATCAGGTAGGCAATATATCTACACATATGTAAAAGATAACCGAAGCGACCATTAAAAAGTTTCATTACTCAGTGATGGCTAATATTTTTTCGTCTCTAGCGATGACTTAAAGATTAGTGGTCAATCTTATTGTAAATTATACTAGAGCATGCGATTTCTAAGAATTTTTCGCCGAGATAATCCGCAATAACAGATTAGGACATACCCACTACACGAAATGTAGTTTTTCTATCTTTGGCGAAGACTTCACGTGATAATACTACATAAACGCACATATACGGTCCCAATGAATCGCCAGTTTATCGTGTAGACTATTGGAGTAGCGCTCTCCTGGAGAAACCTAGCGTCAATAAATAAAGAATAGGGATGTCACTAGTTCTATCTTGCACCAACTTTCAGATACTTCACTCTATAATAGTTCAAATTTTCACCATAGCGCTCTTGACGTCCCCAAAACACGCCACAAATTTAATTATGATGTGGGAAGACCGTAAACATCCGTTATTCAGTGGTATAATCAAGAAGGTCGGAGTAAATGTGCCCTAGCTAAAATAAAAAATTTGCAGATTAATCGATAAGTGCGAACGTGTTACTCGTGATATCTCGCAGCAAAAGAAAATATTAATTTACCTGAACGTGAGCTACGCTCAAGAGGAAAGCTAAGGACTTCTTTCGGGCTTCCCCAAAGAAGGGATCTCGAGGCACGTCTGACAAATTAAGACCGCCTTAATGCCAGCAGAGAAGGTTGCAGAAGTGAATTGAGAGAAACGTCACAGTCACATCGTTCTTTTGCACACAAATGAACGATAACACATGAGTGAGATGCTTGACATTTGTGAGCGTTCAGAATAGTCTGATCTGCAAAGGGTCGTCGCACTTTATCTATCTGCGCCGACGCAGTTTCACACATACTGCATCCTAAGAAAATCCTGTCTTAAAGTTAGTTAACCAGGAGACGTTCTTGGGTGAAGTACACCACCATCTAAGCTGTCAAATAGAGCTGGTACTGCCATTTTATTGTGTTTCGTAGAGTTAATGTCTAGTACCTGGCGTGCCGCCAGAACGAGGGTTTAGGCCGCAGGCGGGGAGGAAAAGGTGGCGGTGGTAGCGTGGTCTTGCCTCCTTTGGGTAGGGAACATGCTTCATTTAGTAGTTCAATGATGGAAGAGAAAAGGACGTGTTGCAGACATTCATTTTCAATTCTATGCGTGTCAGTGTACCTATCAGCGATACAGTCGTCAGAAAATATTAACCAAGTAACAAATTCGATCCAATGAATTTTTTCCACTGCGCGTTAAATCAATGTTGCCTTGATCGACTTCTTGTCAAATATTCAATCACTCCTGATTGTGTATAGTGTCTTTAAATATTCCATTCAATGTGCAAGCAATCCATACAAGATATTATTAGACCTGATTTATTTCTTGTTAGAAACATCAGAATGAAAAGATGTAGAGCATGATTGTCACGATGCCATTTACAAATATGACAGTTTTAAGTATAAACCTACCCAAATATCAATGTTTTTAAATTTAACATGTGAATTTCTACTACTTATTACAAGCATATCAACATTGGATATGTGTAGTAGTGGAACATAAATGAATGCACAGAATCTGAAGAGGAAGCTAGAGTCGTTGTCTCGAAACATTGTGTCCTTAACCATGTAAATATGTGATTTTAAACATAAGTGATCAAGAAATATATTAATTTTTTAACGCACCAGGGTGACAACAACAGGCGCATAAAAGTTATGTCAACAGTCAGTTTCGTTTGTATAACTCACGACTTTGAATAATTTGGTGGCTGGTGAGAGAACTTCCGTCGTCTGCCGCGAGGTGGCGCTGGACTTCTCAGTTGGCGGGAGTCTTCACAATGTGGCCGTGTGATGGCGTTTGAGTACGAGGTTCCGCTATTGTCCGTAGGCGACGTAATGGAGAGAGTTCATCCGCCTGCCGTGAGGTTGCGCTTCAGTACAAGCTCCTGAAGATAGTTGCTTTGCATACCGTAAGAGGACGTATCGTGGCGTCTGAAGATAGCTTTTGTCGCAGGTCGGGCTATTGCGCAGATATGGATCTTTTGATAGAGGTTAGGATCGGAGACGATGCGTCCTCATCAAGAGAATCCGTCGTACTGAATTTCCGGCCGTTGCTATAATCTGAACTTTGACAGATGACATATACTCAACTGCGTTAACGACGTAACACAGCGTCGAGTTTCGTCTATTGAAGCTTTCTCGAAGCTTCTTAATAAACAGATCCAAGTTTCTTAAAATAGACGACCTACGCTTGATGATACATACGACGCCTGCGTCTCATGGAGTCTCCTAATGTTCACAAATTGCATCGTATGTAGAGACACTCTTGCGGAAGGTATGTATTATTCTGGCCTTGGATCTTGAGCCTGTGAATCTTTCGTCTTGACGACAGCATAAACAACTACATAACGATTGTCTTTAATACATTTGCACATCGCATGGAATATAATTAAACTGATAATAAATGGTTGGGGGTCTAAACACTTTCGTTGAAAAAAGAAAACGCGTTAAAAAATTACAAATAAATAATTAAAAGTAACATTTTTAGGAACCCATTACATGTGTTCTAGACGAAGACTCCTATCGCATAAAGACAATGAATAGTAAAGCCATTCGTGAGGTACAGGGAATACAGGAATCACGCAGTTAATATGTACATTTAACAAATAGGTTTATTAATAACCAAAAAGCATTCTTGGCCACATTTACAGCCTTAACTTTTATACACAGAATTACTTATTAATGAAACACTCAAAAAAATGAAAGTGTCAAACCTGCGTGTCCTCTTGACAGATTAGTACAACTCAAAGATTAACTTGAAATATTATCTAAATCTACATTTACAGAGTTACGTTAATGCAAAAAGAAAATTGTAGTCAGTTGCTACTTGAGTGGATAAAGAAAATGAACCTGCTAACAAATTTATGTAGCACTTGACACAGAATGAAAGTTTGTAAGTTTTGAATTTTAGAATTGTTCACCAAAAAGATTGTGGTTCGAGGATGATTTCTCAGGTGATGTCTAACATGAATCTTAATCTACGTGGAACCCAATGTGAAGTTCAAGAATTCTCACCATGTAGTTCTGATCTATAATGCGCAGAAGAACACAAGAGGTAGAATAAAGTAGCTGAAAATAAAGCCATAAATTTTAAAATTAGTGCTTCTGGCATTGCATCACATCACATAGCACTAATGTGTCGTGTTTATCGACGCAGCTCCTATGATCTGCTCCGGTTGGAGTCAGTTGGTGACGTGGCGACGAGCCGTAACTGAGCTGAATTTGTAAACCTTTCAGTGTGCCCCGCGCCGCTATTGGTTCATTCACAACTAGAGTGTCCACCAGAGCCTTTGGCCTGAAATCACTTTCACTTGAAGAAATTTCACTTATACATGATGAAGCGAACAAGGTACCGTAAATAGCCCTTTAGAGAATTACCTTTAAAAAATAATGGCGATTCATCACCCAAACTGCCGTTGGATGTTGTCCTTCGGAGGGCGTGGATGCTTCTGACGACGCCTCGCTGCTTCGGCCCAGTCGGTACCAACGCCTTATTCAAATTAGCTGCGGTACGTACCAGTTCGATTCCCTCATCGGATGGTGGATGTCGATTAAAACCATCTCAAAATACAACACGAAGTCGTAAATGCATCACTGGTTCTCGTAATGATCAACTTTGCTATTCACCATGAAATCAGATTGTTCATGAATCACTGGCTCACTGTAACAACTATTCCGTTCATTGATGTCAGTTCGTCTTATAACGACAACGTTTTCGAATGATCAGATGCATCTTGTAAAGCGTATTGACATGAGTGTCTTGTCAATAGAATATTGCAAAACAGAATATTCTCGAATATCAAATCACCGAATTCTCTGAATAATGTTCATCACGTTCGTAATGAACAATCTGAGTGATAGTGATAGTAATAGTCTCATAATGAACTCGTAATGAACAGAACGAACTCGTAATAATCATAATGACCTTTTAATGATGTACTCAGAATGGTAATCAGAATGACAACTCCTCGGAGAGTCTATGCTCTAATTTTAAATAATAAGAAATAGGTGCCAGAAACAGGCAAACTAGCTCCACACAACTGTGACGTCGTTCCCCCTCTCTTGCCAATTCATAGCAATTTTTCAACCAAGTGACTTTTCTTCGATTGGTTCAACTCTGTAACGCATTTCTTTCTTAACCAATAACGGAGCTTAATTTCACTAACACTACCCCGTCTTATGAATCAGTACTTTTACTATAGTGACCTCTAACTAACAATCAACAGATGTGTGACGTACATTTCTTACGAGGTTCAATTTGTTACTAAAAGGAAAAATCCATTCCTCTGCACTGTGAAAAATTACACTCAAATTTGACGTGTCTACTTAACATCATTTTACTTATTCTATTGTCACCCTTCATTCTTCTGTCCGATTGTCACCCTTCATTCTTCTGTCCCTTTTTCTTAGGACTTCAAAATTTAGACCTGCATCAATCAACATCGCCTTAATTGGTTGTCTTTCCTGCGAAGGGGCCTCCGAACAGACTTCTATTCATTTCTGTTACAAAACTCAGCGCCCTTGTACTTTTCCTGTTACTTCTCACTACCTCACAACTAATTTGTTCTCCCTTTCCACATTGTTTGGACGTTCATTTATAACGACAACCGTCCTTGTTTCATCATCCCTCCTCCCAAAAAGGTCTAGCCTGCGTTCGTTCGAGGGCTCTTATTAGCATGGGAAAGATATCCTCA
>NNCF01129711.1:5599-16135 GCA_002313205.1 Laupala kohalensis
AAAAAAATAGTGAGGAAATCATGGGACATCTTCTATTCGGATCCATTATATTACAAGATCCTTTCAAATCACGATCCTGTACCACTTAATTTGGACGAGTTCGGGACTTTTATATTCATAACGCAACCACTCACGAGNAACTTTCATATTCATAACGCAACCACTCACGAGACAGATAACAATCGATACCAGTAGATTCGTGACGTCACGCAATCGTATGCTGTGAACTTAGCAACAAAAATTTAGCATGAGAAATCGGAGATGAATTAGATTAGAATACATTAATCAGGAAGGACACAATCTAGGGTTTACAAGAAGTGCGCTTATTAGACGGAATAACTTGAAAATAGTTGTCAGGGTTGTCGCAATTTGGCGCAGGCGCAAGACAAGTTGACTGCCCGCTCCAGGTGGTTTAGTAATCCGTTACCTGCACGATCGCTCCAACAAAATAAGTTTTTAATTATTGTACGATTAAAATATTTTCTCCTTTAAAGGTTGGTTTTGTGTGTTGTTTTCTTAGTAAAATTGCACGCACTTATGATGTTTCTAACAATTATTCGTTACCAACTGCCCGTGTGTAATTGTAAATTTGTTAATGTTTAAATTGACGTTATTGATAAAATACTTTTTTAGTATTATGTAGATAAGCAACGAACGTTCGAAGAAAGACTCAAATAGAATAGATAGTAAATGTTGTCTGCTTCGCACAATTACGTACTTTGTCTAATTTTATGTTAGGTGAATTTCTGCAAAACACACAGTACTAAAATCTTTGAATTACGACTGCCGAGGTTGGCTAGATTGTTCATGTGAACATTAGTTGGGTTAGCATTGAAAACAAGCCAACAGTGTGAATATTGTTAGTTGTTATTGCTAGGCAATGGACATAACTGACTAACATCCCGTNCTGCAATGGACATAACTGACTAACATTCCGTCCTGCTAATTACGCCGCGATCTCATATGAAGTCTTAAACAGTTAGTTATTCTGGGACACCAGTATGTCTAAAATTGTTGAGAAAGAACNGAAGTACAACCTTCAATTGGGTGAGAGTCTTATATGCAGCATGTGATAGATATTTCGACTAATGTTATCAATGTTTGATTTGTAGTAATTTTAGAGATGATACGATTAGAAATTTTGATCAGATATGTTTATCGTGAACGACAAAAAACAAAAAATATCGAAGGACCTTTATTGAAATTTGTGCAAATATAGTGCGGAAACGGTGGAATTATTATGATGAGTGACCGACACATCAGTGATTTTGTTTTGCGTATCGTGTGCTTTGTGATCCGAGACGTCTCGATCTCGGTAAAGAAATTTTAGAACGCGTGTATTTTTGTGATCTCTTCTCACCACCCTCGACCGAGAAAGGTTTCTTGAAGTCCACAGTTCACACGAAGACAGAATTCTTTCTGTAATAAGTAATTTCTTTGAGGAATGATCCCCGTGAAAGAAGTTCAGTGGACAAAGAGGAAGCGATACGTAAGTTTTAGTGAGATATGACCCACTAGTTTGTATGTTTCGTTATCTCCTCATTTATAATGATTTTAAGCTAATCGAATTGTTTTGATGAATTTGCACAATTAATATTGTGTTTAATGTTTTTAGGTTTTCGCTGAGCTTCATTGCCCGGTAAATCTGAGCGTGAGGAAAATTCGAAAAATAGAATAGTTCTATTTACCCTGGAATGAAACTGAAGGGATCATGTTCCGTTACAGGTATTTACAGTTTTTCTCAAGATGGACGCATCGCGTCAAATTTTTTAATGAAAGAATTGAAGCTTTCGTCGAAATAAACTTTCGGTAATACGAAGGTTTGAAGAAGACACAAATAGAATAGTTTGTAAATATTGTCTGTTTTGCACAATCCCGTACATCGGAAAATTAAATGAAAGAAAGAACGAAAGAAATGAAGCATTGGGAGTCGAATGAACAATCAGGATGAAAATCCAAAAATGATGTACAGACATTTTTATTATGTCGTCCTATCATGCCGAGTGAGTCATCTCTAAAACGCACACACTGTGTTTGAGTTGAGTGACTCATCTTAATTGTTGGCGATCTCTGGAAAATTTCCTCTAATACCATAGGTTTATTCAAATTTCACGCCATGGAGTTAAAAAAAATAGTGAGGAAATCATGGGACATCTTTTAATCGGATCCATTAAATTACAAGATCCTTTCAAATCACGATCCTGTACCACTTAATTTGGACGAGTTCGGGACTTTCATATTCATAACGCAACCACTCACGAGACGGATAACAATCGATACCAGTAGATTCGTGACGTCACGCAATCGTATGCTGTGAACTTAGCAACAAAAATTTAGCATGAGAAATCGGAGATGAATTAGATTAGAATACATTAATCAGGAAGGACACAATCTAGGGTTTACAAGAAGTGCGCTTATTAGACGGAATAACTTGAAAATAGTTGTCAGGGTTGTCGCAATTTGGCGCAGGCGCAAGACAAGTTGACTGCCCGCTCCAGGTGGTTTAGTAATCCGTTACCTGCACGATCGCTCCAACAAAATAAGTTTTTAATTATTGTACGATTAAAATATTTTCTCCTTTAAAGGATGGTTTTGTGTGTTGTTTTCTTAGTAAAATTGCACGCACTTATGATGTTTCTAACAATTATTCGTTACCAACTGCCCGTGTGTAATTGTAAATTTGTTAATGTTTAAATTGACGTTTTTGACAAAATACTTTTTTAGTATTATGTAGATAGGCAACGAACGTTCGAAGAAAGACTCAAATAGAATAGATAGTAAATGTTGTCTGCTTCGCACAATTACGTACTTTGTCTAATTTTATGTTAGGTGAATTTCTGCAAAACACACAGTACTAAAATCTTTGAATTACGACTTCCGAGTTTGGCTAGATTGTTCATGTGAACATTAGTTGGGTTAGCATTGAAAACAAGCCAACAGTGTGAATATTGTTAGTTGTTATTGCTAGGCAATGGACATAACTGACTAACATCCCGTCCTGCTAATTACGCCGCGATCTCATATGAAGTCCTAAACAGTTATTTAATTCTGGGACACCAGTATGTCTAAAATTGTTGAGAAGAACGAATGGTATATAGCAAAATCCGTGAGTGCAAGGATTTACTGAAGTACAACCTTCAATTGGGTGAGAGTCTTACATGCAGCATGTGATAGATATTGCGACTAATGTTATCGATGTTTGATTTGTAGTAATTTTAGAGATGATATGTTTAGAAATTTTGATCAGATATGTATATCGTGAAAGACAAAAAACAGAAAAAATATCGAAGGACCTTTATTGAAATTTGTGCAAAAATAGTGCGAAAACGGTGGAATTAATATAATGAGTGACCGACACATCAGTGATTTTGTTTTGCGTATCGTGTGCTTTGTGATCCGAGACGTGTCGATCTCGGTAAAGAAATTTTAGAACTCGTGTATTTTTGTGATCTCTTCTCACCACCCTCGACCGAGAAAGGTTTCTTGAAGTCCACAGTTCACACGAAGACAGAATTCTTTCTGTAATAAGTAATTTCTTTGAGGAATGATCCCCGTGAAAGAAGTTCAGTGGACAAAGAGGAAGCGATACGTAAGTTTTAGTGAGATATGACCCACTAGTTTGTATGTTTCGTTATCTCCTCATTTATAATGATTTTAAGCTAATCGAATTGTTTTGATGAATTTGCACAATTAATATTGTGTTTAATGTTTTTAGGTTTTCGCTGAGCTTCATTGCCCGGTAAATCTGAGCGTGAGGAAAATTCGAAAAATAGAATAGTTCTATTTACCCTGGAATGAAACTGAAGGGATCATGTTCCGTTACAGGTATTTACAGTTTTTCTCAAGATGGACGCATCGCGTCAAATTTTTTAATGAAAGAATTGAAGCTTTCGTCGAAATAAACTTTCGGTAATACGAAGGTTTGAAGAAGACACAAATAGAATAGTTTGTAAATATTGTCTGTTTTGCACAATCCCGTACATCGGAAAATTAAATGAAAGAAAGAACGAAAGAAATGAAGCATTGGGAGTCGAATGAACAATCAGGATGAAAATCCAAAAATGATGTACAGACATTTTTATTATGTCGTCCTATCATGCCGAGTGAGTCATCTCTAAAACGCACACACTGTGTTTGAGTTGAGTGACTCATCTTAATTGTTGGCGATCTCTGGAAAATTTCCTCTAATACCATAGGTTTATTCAAATTTCACGCCATGGAGTTAAAAAAAATAGTGAGGAAATCATGGGACATCTTTTAATCGGATCCATTAAATTACAAGATCCTTTCAAATCACGATCCTGTACCACTTAATTTGGACGAGTTCGGGACTTTCATATTCATAACGCAACCACTCACGAGACGGATAACAATCGATACCAGTAGATTCGTGACGTCACGCAATCGTATGCTGTGAACTTAGCAACAAAAATTTAGCATGAGAAATCGGAGATGAATTAGATTAGAATACATTAATCAGGAAGGACACAATCTAGGGTTTACAAGAAGTGCGCTTATTAGACGGAATAACTTGAAAATAGTTGTCAGGGTTGTCGCAATTTGGCGCAGGCGCAAGACAAGTTGACTGCCCGCTCCAGGTGGTTTAGTAATCCGTTACCTGCACGATCGCTCCAACAAAATAAGTTTTTAATTATTGTACGATTAAAATATTTTCTCCTTTAAAGGATGGTTTTGTGTGTTGTTTTCTTAGTAAAATTGCACGCACTTATGATGTTTCTAACAATTATTCGTTACCAACTGCCCGTGTGTAATTGTAAATTTGTTAATGTTTAAATTGACGTTTTTGACAAAATACTTTTTTAGTATTATGTAGATAGGCAACGAACGTTCGAAGAAAGACTCAAATAGAATAGATAGTAAATGTTGTCTGCTTCGCACAATTACGTACTTTGTCTAATTTTATGTTAGGTGAATTTCTGCAAAACACACAGTACTAAAATCGTTGAATAACGACTTCCGAGGTTGGCTAGATTGTTCATGTGAACATTAGTTGGGTTAGCATTAAAAACAAGCCAACAGTGTGAATATTGTTAGTTGTTATTGCTAGGCAATGGACATAACTGACTAACATCCCGTCCTGCTAATTACGCCGCGATCTCATATGAAGTCCTAAACAGTTATTTAATTCTGGGACACCAGTATGTCTAAAATTGTTGAGAAGAACGAATGGTAAATAGCAAAATCCGTGGGTGCAAGGATTTACTGAAGTACAACCTTCAATTGGGTGAGAGTCTTATATGCAGCATGTGATAGATATTGCGACTAATGTTATCGATGTTTGATTTGTAGTAATTTTAGAGATAATATGATTAGAAATTTTGATCAGATATGTTTATCGTGAACGACAAAAAACAAAATATATCGAAGGACCTTTATTGAAATTTGTGCAAAAATAGTGCGAAAACGGTGGAATTAATATGATGAGTGACCGACACATTAGTGATGTTGTTTTGCGTATCGTGTGCTTTGTGATCCGAGACGTCTCGATGTCGGTAAAGAAATTTTAGAACTCGTGTATTTTTGTGATCTCTTCTCACCACCCTCGACCGAGAAAGGTTTCTTGAAGTCCACAGTTCACACGAAGACAGAATTCTTTCTGTAATAAGTAATTTCTTTGAGGAATGATCCCCGTGAAAGAAGTTCAGTGGACAAAGAGGAAGCGATACGTAAGTTTTAGTGAGATATGACCCACTAGTTTGTATGTTTCGTTATCTCCTCATTTATAATGATTTTAAGCTAATCGAATTGTTTTGATGAATTTGCACAATTAATATTGTGTTTAATGTTTTTAGGTTTTCGCTGAGCTTCATTGCCCGGTAAATCTGAGCGTGAGGAAAATTCGAAAAATAGAATAGTTCTATTTACCCTGGAATGAAACTGAAGGGATCATGTTCCGTTACAGGTATTTACAGTTTTTCTCAAGATGGACGCATCGCGTCAAATTTTTTAATGAAAGAATTGAAGCTTTCGTCGAAATAAACTTTCGGTAATACGAAGGTTTGAAGAAGACACAAATAGAATAGTTTGTAAATATTGTCTGTTTTGCACAATCCCGTACATCGGAAAATTAAATGAAAGAAAGAACGAAAGAAATGAAGCATTGGGAGTCGAATGAACAATCAGGATGAAAATCCAAAAATGATGTACAGACATTTTTATTATGTCGTCCTATCATGCCGAGTGAGTCATCTCTAAAACGCACACACTGTGTTTGAGTTGAGTGACTCATCTTAATTGTTGGCGATCTCTGGAAAATTTCCTCTAATACCATAGGTTTATTCAAATTTCACGCCATGGAGTTAAAAAAAATAGTGAGGAAATCATGGGACATCTTTTAATCGGATCCATTAAATTACAAGATCCTTTCAAATCACGATCCTGTACCACTTAATTTGGACGAGTTCGGGACTTTCATATTCATAACGCAACCACTCACGAGACGGATAACAATCGATACCAGTAGATTCGTGACGTCACGCAATCGTATGCTGTGAACTTAGCAACAAAAATTTAGCATGAGAAATCGGAGATGAATTAGATTAGAATACATTAATCAGGAAGGACACAATCTAGGGTTTACAAGAAGTGCGCTTATTAGACGGAATAACTTGAAAATAGTTGTCAGGGTTGTCGCAATTTGGCGCAGGCGCAAGACAAGTTGACTGCCCGCTCCAGGTGGTTTAGTAATCCGTTACCTGCACGATCGCTCCAACAAAATAAGTTTTTAATTATTGTACGATTAAAATATTTTCTCCTTTAAAGGATGGTTTTGTGTGTTGTTTTCTTAGTAAAATTGCACGCACTTATGATGTTTCTAACAATTATTCGTTACCAACTGCCCGTGTGTAATTGTAAATTTGTTAATGTTTAAATTGACGTTTTTGACAAAATACTTTTTTAGTATTATGTAGATAGGCAACGAACGTTCGAAGAAAGACTCAAATAGAATAGATAGTAAATGTTGTCTGCTTCGCACAATTACGTACTTTGTCTAATTTTATGTTAGGTGAAT
Organism: Laupala kohalensis; assembly: GCA_002313205.1. NCBI lineage: Eukaryota > Metazoa > Arthropoda > Insecta > Orthoptera > Trigonidiidae > Laupala > Laupala kohalensis. The sequence goes on from NNCF01129711.1 coordinate 12,633, forward strand.
TTCTGCAAAACACACAGTACTAAAATCTTTGAATTACGACTGCCGAGGTTGGCTAGATTGTTCATGTGAACATTAGTTGGGTTAGCATTGAAAACAAGCCAACAGTGTGAATATTGTTAGTTGTTATTGCTAGGCAATGGACATAACTGACTAACATCCCGTCCTGCTAATTACGCCGCGATCTCATATGAAGTCCTAAACAGTTATTTAATTCTGGGACACCAGTATGTCTAAAATTGTTGAGAAGAACGAATGGTAAATAGCAAAATCCGTGGGTGCAAGGATTTACTGAAGTACAACCTTCAATTGGGTGAGAGTCTTATATGCAGCATGTGATAGATATTGCGACTAATGTTATCGATGTTTGATTTGTAGTAATTTTAGAGATAATACGATTAGAAATTTTGATCAGATATGTTTATCGTGAACGACAAAAAACAAAATATATCGAAGGACCTTTATTGAAATTTGTGCAAAAATAGTGCAGAAACGGTGGAATTAATATGATGAGTGACCGACACATCAGTGATTTTGTTTTGCGTATCGTGTGCTTTGTGATCCGAGACGTCTCGATCTCGGTAAAGAAATTTTAGAACTCGTGTATTTTTGTGATCTCTTCTCACCACCCTCGACCGAGAAAGGTTTCTTGAAGTCCACAGTTCACACGAAGACAGAATTCTTTCTGTAATAAGTAATTTCTTTGAGGAATGATCCCCGTGAAAGAAGTTCTGTGGACAAAGAGGAAGCGATACGTAAATTTTAGTGAGATATGACCCACTAGTTTGTATGTTTCGTTATCTCCTCATTTATAATAATTTTAAGCTAATCGAATTGTTTTGATGAATTTGCACAATTAATATTGTGTTTAATGTTTTTAGGTTTTCGCTGAGCTTCATTGCCCGGTAAATCTGAGCGTGAGGAAAATTCGAAAAATAGAATAGTTCTATTTACCCTGGAATGAAACTGAAGGGATCATGTTCCGTTACAGGTATTTACAGTTTTTCTCAAGATGGACGCATCGCGTCAAATTTTTTAATGAAAGAATTGAAGCTTTCGTCGAAATAAACTTTCGGTAATACGAAGGTTTGAAGAAGACACAAATAGAATAGTTTGTAAATATTGTCGTTTTTGCACAATCCCGTACATCGGAAAATTAAATGAAAGAAAGAACGAAAGAAATGAAGCATTGGGAAACGAATGAACAATCTGGATTAAAATCCAAAAATGATGTACAGACATTTTTATTATGTCGTCCTATCATGCCGAGTGAGACATCTCTAAAACGCACACACTGTGTTTGAGTTGAGTGACTCATCTTAATTGTTGGCGAGCTCTTTAAAATTTCCTCTAATACCATAGGTTTATTCAAATTTCACGCCATGGAGTTAAAAAAAATAGTGAGGAAATCATGGGACATCTTTTAATCGGATCCATTAAATTACAAGATCCTTTCAAATCACGATCCTGTACCACTTAATTTGGACGAGTTCGGGACTTTCATATTCATAACGCAACCACTCACGAGACGGATAACAATCGATACCAGTAGATTCGTGACGTCACGCAATCGTATGCTGTGAACTTAGCAACAAAAATTTAGCATGAGAAATCGGAGATGAATTAGATTAGAATACATTAATCAGGAAGGACACAATCTAGGGTTTACAAGAAGTGCGCTTATTAGACGGAATAACTTGAAAATAGTTGTCAGGGTTGTCGCAATTTGGCGCAGGCGCAAGACAAGTTGACTGCCCGCTCCAGGTGGTTTAGTAATCCGTTACCTGCACGATCGCTCCAACAAAATAAGTTTTTAATTATTGTACGATTAAAATATTTTCTCCTTTAAAGGATGGTTTTGTGTGTTGTTTTCTTAGTAAAATTGCACGCACTTATGATGTTTCTAACAATTATTCGTTACCAACTGCCCGTGTGTAATTGTAAATTTGTTAATGTTTAAATTGACGTTTTTGACAAAATACTTTTTTAGTATTATGTAGATAGGCAACGAACGTTCGAAGAAAGACTCAAATAGAATAGATTGTAAGTGTTGTCTGCTTCGCACAATTAAAAACTTTGTCTAATTTTATGTTAGGTGAATTTCTGCAAAACACACAGTACTAAAATCTTTGAAATACGACTTCTGAGGTTGGCAAGATAGTTCATGTGAACATTAGTTGGGTTAGCATTGAAAACAAGCCAACAGTGTGAATATTGTTAGTTGTTATTGCTAGGCAATGGAAATAACTGACTAACATCCCGTCCTGCTAATTACGCCGCGATCTCATATGAAGTCCTAAACAGTTAGTTAATTCTGGGACACCTGTATGTCTAAAATTGTTGAGAAGAACGAATGGTAAATAGCAAAATCCGTGGGTGCAAGGATTTCCTGAAGTACAACCTTCAATTGGGTGAAAATCTTATATGCAGCATGTGATAGATATTGCGACTAATGTTATCGATGTTTGATTTGTAGATATTTTAGAGATGATATGATTAGAAATTTTGATCAGATATGTATATCGTGAACGACAAATAACAAAAAATATCGAAGGACCTTTATTGAAATTTGTGCAAAAATAGTGCGAAAACTGTGGAATTAATATAATGAGTGACCGACACCAGTGATTTTGTTTTGCGTATCGTGTGCTTTGTGATCCAAAACGTCTCGATCTCGGTAAAGAAATTTTAGAACTCGTGTATTTTTGTGATCTCTTCTCTCCACCCTCGACCGAGAAAGGTTTCTTGAAGTCCACAGTTCACACGAAGACAGAATTCTTTCTGTAATAAGTAATTTCTTTGAGGAATGATCCCCGTGAAAGAAGTTCAGTGGACAAAGAGGAAGCGATACGTAAGTTTTAGTGAGATATGACCCACTAGTTTGTATGTTTCGTTATCTCCTCATTTATAATGATTTTAAGCTAATCGAATTGTTTTGATGAATTTGCACAATTAATATTGTGTTTAATGTTTTTAGGTTTTCGCTGAGCTTCATTGCCCGGTAAATCTGAGCGTGAGGAAAATTCGAAAAATAGAATAGTTCTACTTACACTGGAATGAAACTGAAGGGATCATGTTCTGTTACAGGTATTTACAGTTTTTCTCAAGATGGACGCATCGCGTCAAATTTATTAATGAAAGAATTGAAGCTTTCGTCGAAATAAACTTTCGGTAATACGAAGGTTTGAAGAAGACACAAATAGAATAGTTTGTAAATATTGTCTGTTTTGCACAATCCCGTACATCGGAAAATTAAATGAAAGAAAGAACGAAAGAAATGAAGCATTGGGAGTCGAATGAACAATCTGGATGAAAATCCAAAAATGATGTACAGACATTTTAATTATGTCGTCCTATCATGCCGAGTGAATCATCTCTAAAACGCACACACTGTGTTTGAGTTGAGTGACTCATCTTAATTGTTGGCGATCTCTGGAAAATTTCCTCACATACCACAGGTTTATTCAAATTTCACGCCATGGAGTTAAAAAAAATAGTGAGGAAAT
>NNCF01129715.1:0-12562 GCA_002313205.1 Laupala kohalensis
TTACTGAGCTACTGCAACCCGCAGACAAGTGCTAATTTCTTATCCTCTTGTATTGCTCTGTCTTACTATTGGTACCGTGAATACTAATAACTAAAATAATAATCTCCGTAAACAAAAAAAAGATAGGATGTTCTCGGCAAAATTAATTCTGGGCGAAAAATGCACCCAAGTAGAGTTCCAACTTTGACTACCAGATGGCAGTGAAAGACGGAACGTCGTCGAAATTGCTAATGTGGTTCGGACGATCAAAAGAGAAATAGGCCACAATTAACGTGAGAGACCCACGCTCTATTATAATAATTATAAAATAATTTTTATTATAATTGAGTTGTCTGAACGTCATATAACAGTCNATCGATCTCGACGTTTAAACAACGTAGTTTATTATCGACGTCGGGACGGCTTCGTCTATTCGTCGTTGTTTTCTGACTCGATATCGACTTCGAAATACGTCGAAAGTCGACTCAACGTCGGCGAATTCCGAGTGGGTAATTATTTTCCATCATATGCTGTAAATAATCAAGGGGATAATTACGTTCATCAGTACTCTTTATTGTGTGTGCAACATCCCTCAAACTTTAAATGATTCATTTCTAAAAACGTTCATCAACTTGCTATTGTAAGATTTGATTAATCTTCAATAAACAATCAAACTTAATAGATTATTTTCGGTTCAAAATGTATTTTAAGCGAACGGTTGNAACTTAATAGAAATTTTCGACCACTTAACATCCTCTTGCGTCCAGCTTTCTGGGGAAGGAATCCATTTCAATACAGCTGTCATTCAGAGATTCAACAATACAGAAAAATATGATATACTAACTTTCATTTTCCAAAAAAACGTTCATACTTTTTATGAATATCTCTAACATTTGAACTATTTAATTTTGGTTTTAAAATCAAAGGGAAGGAGATGGATTTATTGTCGTTTTGTTTTTATTCTGGAAGGACTTAATGTGTTTTATTTGTAATAATATTTTAAAGAAAAGAATTTAAGGACGTCTTTTCAATTTAGATTTTTGTAATTTCTGTACATAATACGCCATAGTAACTGATCGATTGACTTGCTCATTAATCGACGCAGATACTAAGTAATAGAGCAATGAACTTCTTGACGGGTTGTTGCTTTCGTATAGCAGAATAATGGTACAAAAAACATGTTTTTCGAAATTTCCAAAAGTTGTGGATTTTAATGAAGTTTGTATTTTCAAGTGGAGATGGACGGAAATCGTCTTGTTTGATTCTTCTTGGCACCATTTTACAATTCAGGAAATGTCACTTGGAGTATCCAAACACAGAAAAAAAATTAGAATAATTACTGCTAGGTCAAGAGTTTTTTGAATCAAGTAATAAAGATGGTTTCTCCTTATAGAAAAATCAAATAATTTTAAAATATGTTCATCTTATCGCATAATTAGGTATATACCGTTTGTGTTTTTAAGTATGTTTATGTTCATGGGTTAACTTTTTGTCCCTCCGCCGCGCATGTACACAAGTTAAATTGTGCAAGTGTATCGACCTCATTTAGACCTCGAGATTCACGAAGAATCCATTTTTTCTGAAACGAAATTTACGATCTTCTCTTGCATTTAACGATCATAACGATTTAATTACATTTGTTAAGACTTGATTACGTAAGAGCCACTCTTGTTTTACGAGAAAATTTCTTTTCATCAGTACAATGAGAAATGATGGCACTGGCAACGAGAATGATATTTTCCCTTCTAACATTTCATCTCCACTTTGTCTAATTTATGAATTTGCTGTATCCCACCAAATATAAGTTTATATTTAATTTAATCATGTCCATTACATACCATTGGTAAATCTATTAACTTTCATATTCCTTGCTTTTATTTTCCCACCCTCATTGTAATGTAGTCTAATTGTCTTTAAAACGTATATGACAATTCTTTGAAACGCAAAATGAGTAAATTGATCGCCTAACATACAGTTTCTTATTACTTATCTTACTATTATCATACGAGTAATAATTGTAAGATTAAATCGTCTATATCCAAAACATTTGCCGAGATTGGAAGTATATGGTTTTACAAGTAAATATAAAGAATGGAACTTTATTAGCGTCAATCTTATAAAAACTTGTTTAAAATAATTAATTTACGGACAATAATTATTAGTTGAAATCGGCTTTCGTCGTGAAGGAAACAAAGTTCCTTCCCTTCTCTCTGAGATACATCCGTGCTCACTTTCAGGTCATGACATTGGACTCTTCTGTTAAATGTTTTACTCTGCTCAATACTAAGTCTGAAGGATTCAATCTCATACGGTTTGATTGATAAGACAGTAAAGGAATTAATTATCTGGCAGTTCATTTACCGTTAATTGCTCTTTTGTTACAAATCAACTTAAAGACAAGTTTGTGACTAAAACTAACAATGTGTGCATTATTATACATTCGGTTTTTCCTATGATCAAAATAGTCAGAAATTTCAAACTTATTTTCGGGCCCTTTGGAATCGGGGACTATAGATCAGTGTGTAGGAATTGATCTGATTAAACATCTGTGAGAATGAAAATACAACATTATGCTGAAGCAGTTTTAAAATTGCTAATATACATGTTTTTATTAATGTATGCTATTTGTTATATATGTTCTCAGGATAGCCGCCGCGGCGAACAGTGATATAATAAGGGACAAGACAACCGGAATCGTCATCGACACAAAGAACATGAAGTTCTCCGCTCTTCACAAACGCTTCACCGATACCCGGATCGATCACCCCCTGACCCTCCAACGCGGCCACAACCCTACTTCAAGGACTCTGAAGGTGCATCTTCCACTAACTCAAGAGTCGTTGAGCACAAGAAGAGCACTTACGGATACACTTTGGAGACCCACGAAGAGGATAAATAGTGCTCTGAAACATACTTTTTATATATTTCTGAGTCTTCCAAATGTCTTACATCAACTTCTCTTACATCCACTTCTCTTATAAAAAATTCCCTTACATCAACTTCCCTTACACCAAGTTCTTCTACTAATTAACCGACGATATTAACAATGGCTTTTTATTGAAATAGTAACCCGTGTTAAGCCCGTGTTTAGTAGAGCGGACTATGTTGGAACTTGGGGAGTCGACGCGAGTGGTGTAGTGAACAGCACACGTGCGATCTGCGCAGAGAGTCTCGGATTCGAGTCCCAGTCCGTGGCAATTTTCTCCTGGCTGTCCACGATGCAAACACTCCTCCACGAGTAGAAACTTGGAAATTGTGAGTTATAAATCTCAACAATCTTGTTTTTTTCTCCTAATTTGAGCAATTGTAGAAGAACCATAAAATATCGACAAGTAACGGAAGGTAGCAGACGAGATATGATGAAGCCTGGAACGAAGGGAGAAACCTCTTTTCTAACCCATTTCCTTGCCTCACTCCAATTATCTTCATCAGAGTGTGGAGGAACTATTACATTGGCTGTAGAAGTCACAACACAGTATTCGGCGAGTCATGTTGGCTCTCCCTAGTGCACAACTGCATTTTCCCTACCTGTACAAGGGCTCAAATGACCTTTGATGTTGACGAGCCCTAAAGCCCCACAAAATAAACCTACCTGTACAAGTTTTAAGGTCTCTAATGACCTCGATGTTGACGAGCTCTAAAGCCCATAAAAAACAACAACTCATAATAAAGTACCCCCAAGATTGAAGAGTAAGGTCTGGACATTGTATGAATGAGGGCTTTCCAATATAAAAGATCGTGCCACCAAACGCAACAAAAATTATGTGAATGAAATATAAAAAAATTGGCAGATTTTTTTTCCATCAATGAAATAGAAAAAGCCAAACTAAGCAAACTCTGCAAAACAACTATCCCTTTATGCATCTAATTTTTACCAGTTTTTGAATGGTAAATGTGTATAGACACTATTGAAAAACAATGTTTTTTGTTTGTTTCGTTAAATTTTAAATTTTTATAATTATAATAAAGAATAAAATTTATTTTACCAAAACTTTTGTATGTGTTCACCTCATTCCTTACTTTATTGTCAAGTCAGTAATTATTTTCTTGTTTTACGGCGCACATAACAGGCGCGAGGACGCGGCGCATCGTATAGCAAAAGTGCGCCAAAGGAATTGGGAGAGTCTCACTGCAACGCAATAATATGGACCAGAGCTGTCCAACTGGCGGTCCGCCAAACGGTCACAGTCCCACCGGAGGCGCAGGTGGTACGTGTTGTCGCTCATCACCAAGTCATCCCATGTTCGATTACCGATGGGGCTAGGAAAATTGAGCTTTTCACATGAATGTCCCAGTTCATATAACTGTGAGTACTGAAAAGCAAACCTTCCTTTCTCTAGCCAGCTCCTCCTAGTATCAACTCTATTACTAACTACTTCTACTAACTCCATCCACGTGGGTCAAGTTGTTAGTAAACCCAGCTATCCGACCCACCTACTAACAATAACGTAACACCCAACTCGTAACTGCTTTCGCTCCATGTAGATAAGCTTCAATAGCAAGCTATATTTCCCATTTACAAATACAATAACATAAAAACGGTTTTTACGTCTTTAGTTTCACGTTATGATATATTTTACCCAAAGTTTTCCATCAAGTATTGGGACACAACTTAGTGTCTTATATCTATGCCGTCAGAATTCATATTTGACGTGGCACGTCCGATGGGAGAAAATAGAAAATAGATTCGGAATTACTCTGTCATACATTACGATATGAAAACATTTTATAACAGTATAAAATATTAAAAATGAAGAAGCAAACTATTTAATTTTGAATCAAATATTGGTTTATAAATAAATAATTATGACCCATTAGTTTTACTTGACGGGTAATATTGTACAGCACCCCTTCGTGCTGAACCGGTCGATTGAAAATGTATAGAAAATGACCCGCGAACTAAGTGGAACTGCGCTGATGTTCACCGTTAACTGAGGACATTGCTTGTACCCAAACAAGAACACTATTTATGCCTATGTTTAATGAGTAGCTAAAGAAATGAAACGTATTTTCTGGTGGCATGAAAATTGAAAGAAAGGAAGCTATTTGGTGAATTTCGAACCTTTATATAACATGATTAGAAAACGAAGTCTTTTCTCCAGTATTTTGAAATATCATCCGAAAACCTTTTGTAAAAATCTCGATGTATTGTGTTTATTTGCGTTATTTTTGCGAAGCATTCAAAGAAAACGAAAATGGGAATAGACAAACAAGACTGACACCCCTCAAGAATCTAGAATTTATTATCAAACGGGTAAATATTGTAAGGCCAAGATCGCTTATTACGAATATGTAAGAAAGAGGTTGGTGAATACGTGAGATGAAAACGACAGGAAACTTTACACAGGACAATTGGGTGAATTCCATACGAGACGATCCGACGTACAACATTTGCGTGAACGTTCTGAAGAACTCGAAGTGCGATTAAGAAAGAAATGGGTAACTAAAAATGAAGTGGTGAAGAAGGAATATGCTGTACACTCGATAACAAGACTTGATAGGATCCAGATTGATGCATCCGAGTATTACAACTGCGGTGGTGAGTCGCAGAGGGTGAACTTTTCACACGCCACAGCTATTAAAAGTGTGACATACAAATTTTATCCTGCCCCACTCGGGAATCGAACCCGAAAAGATTTGGTGACGAGCAATCACCGCTGACACCATGGTCACAAAGGGGACATATATGTGTGTGTGAAATGATGATTTATAAGAACATAAATTTAGAAAATATTGATTAAGTGCTTTAAAAAATTTACTTCTTTTAATTGCATTTCTTGTTTTTCCAGTGAATAAAAATCGGAGAAAGAAATATTGTATTAAACATACATTTCTTACAAGAGAATGTGTCTAAAATTTTTAAACAAGTTTACTTTTAGAATTTAGAGGAGATGATAAATACTGTGTAACAGAAAAATTGATATAAAGTATGAAATCAAGTGAATATTGTTTTAACAATATCAAGTGAACATATAATAATATGTGATAAGAAAAAGAAATAGAAAGATTGTCCAGGGCTTACAAAACTCAGAAAAACAATGTTGTTAAAACATAATATCAAGTTTCTTTTTACAATCTCAAAAAACAAGGAATGTTGCCATTGAGAGAAGTTAAAAAATAAAATTCATCTGCCTAAGACGTTTATTGTAATTAAAAAAACTGTAACTCAAATTTGAACTTATTTCAGGAGCATATTCTTGTCTGTTGCCAATCACAAATGGAATCCAAACATGGAATTAAAGAATACCCTTTCTCTCTTTACGCTTATTTCGCAAGTGGACTTCTGCTCCTCTGCATTCACACCGAAGGGAGCACACTAGTCATCCCACGCATGAGTTCTTTTCGGTTCCCATAGGACCAACCCATTGATTTTTGTTAGTGTCATCCATACTTTTGCATTCATGAGAGAATATTTCCAAGGGAGAAGGATACAATGATTTCCCAAAATTGCGGGTTACGTGAGAGAATAATTTATGTTTCTTACTTGTTCGTGGCAACAGCAAGTATTAACTTTTGCAACATGTATTATGGTAATCCGAAAATAACGTAAGCTGATTATGAAGTATTAAATATTGCCAACTGTGCAAAATTTCTTCATAATAAGTGCTTGTTATTACTATTCAAAATAAATTTTCTAAAAATAAGCAATAAACAAGAAAACATTATGTGTTTTAATTTTTTAATAAATACACATTAAATTGCAGGTCATTGTAAGAATTACAAGTGTCATTTTTTAGTACGATGGTGATTGAAAAAACATAAAATAAATATAATGGAAATCTGACTCAATTATATTACCAAATAATTTAATGAACAAATTAACCTAATTTTTTAAAATAATGAAATGTATTTTGAGTTAATGATTCAATACTTTTACAATGATGTCATGAAATCATACTTCAGGACGAAACGTGATTGGCGCTAAGTTTTCATATCTACTACGTCCTTTCAGAATACCATATTTTGATTACTATTAACATTTTATATTGTTCATTTGTGATAAGATTTTATTCAGTTCGCGCAAAATTCTTCGTGATATTGTGTTGAGTTAATAATTTCATTTAAGGGTCACATTTTCTTGCATTGGAAGAAGTACATCATGCGGAAATTTCTCGTACGTCATAGCCACGTTTTCGTATGCGCTCGCTACCCTCCAATGTTCTGATTGGTTCATTTATCAGTGGTGCTACCGGTTGGTCTCTCAAGGACTTCGAGCAGCTGTTGTGCAAGTTCCTTTGCTGCAAGAACTACTCTACTACTTTAATTCAACGGTCCGAAGTAAATTTTTAAGAAAGTGTGTTTAATGTTTGTGACTTTGCAAGTTTATTTTGTCGGTGAGGTCATAGATCTGCGCTAAGATAGGTAAGAAAAGTCTAAAAGTGAACTGCTAGCTAATTTCGATGGTCTGTTTAAGTGAAGTGTAGCCAGGTGAAGGCCCAGAGAAGTGAAGTGTTAAGTGATCGCTTAAGATGTGTGAAGTAAGTGATGGTAGGATTGCAAAGGTCTAAAAAGTGAGGTGATAGGTTTAGGGGGCCGCAAAAGTGAAAGTGAATGTGTTAGATAGATAGGAAAGTCCCGAAAATAGTGTTAAAAAGATAGGAAGTGTTAGGATGGGGCGCACCTCCAAGTCCCCAAGTGTAAGTATCATGCTCAAATATCATTTTAATATGTTCATTTAAGAAATTCCCGTAATTTTAAATTTGTCGAACACCACTAGATGGAAACTTTCTGCTTTTAATCTATTTGAAAATTGAATTGTGGAAAATCTTACTGCAACGTACAAATAGGTCTAGTATTTGTAATAGATAAATTTATCCGACATTTTTGTGCATCTTTACTCTTGACGTACGATGTGCTTTGAGTCCTGAATTCAATGAAAGATCTGACATGTAGTTCTTCATAGGCGACTTCGAAATGTCGCATTTGCAATGTTTGTGCCGAAGTACGTTTTTCTTAAATGAAACAATGAACAATTTATTTTAAATAGTATTTTTTCAAAGTGAAATGCAATCAGAAAAAAAAAAGTTTATGAAGTAATATACTACACTCTGTATATATCATAAATCATTAAAAATAATTCATCGAAATTTAAGCATTGAGTATCACCAGAAATACGCAGCGAATTTGGCTGTTTTGCTCTCAGCACAACATGTAGTAAGAGGTTGTAAATGCTCTGAAATATTGACGAAATTCCAGTGTTATTGATGTTTTGCATTATAATAATTAGATTTAGGTAATCCGGGAAATGTTAGTTGTTTCATATTATTTGTGTGACGTCAGTAATGTTATCAACGCTCTCAATAAAAATAAATAAATAAATAATAAATTGTCAAGAAATGAGTACAAACTGCGTATGACCATGTGTGGGGCAATAAACTAATTTCCCAGCGAGGGACCTTCCCATCAATTCCGTTCAAGGCAAAGGCGGATTGGAAATGTAAGAATAATAAGTTAGTTTTGTATTATAATACTAATAGAATACCAACAAATTTGTATTTAATAAAACACAAAAATACGTAATATCTCACTAACTACTCTTATCGTAAGATAGCATTCTAGTAGGAACGCTAGTTTAAACCAAAATGAATATTTTTGTGATTAAACAATCTCGCTCAAACGAACCAATTTAACGTTCGTCCCACAAGCGACTTCGAACGAAAGGGCTTCTCAGGGATTGACGTAGATGTGAAAGAGGACTCGGACAAAGTAATAGAAATAAGGTGATTAATCTTTGAAGCGCCGACGATTTAAATAACTCTGTACCATTTTGAGGTATTATATGCGCGTTGACTGAAGTCGAGTTGCCAAATATTCACCAAAGTAGTTCTTACTAATTATTAATGCATTCTACTGATTTTTTAAATATTAGACGCGAATAATAATTTTTTGATTTTAAAATTTGTTCATTAAATTAGACTGTCGTTTGACTCCTTCTTTGACAAGGGTCGTATTGTCATCAATAACGTGATGCGGCTGCCATTTCCGTTAGAACAGTATTTTCCTCAGTCTTTGCTTAATTAATCTTATAAATGCCCCGTAAATCTTAACATCATTACGTTGCTATTTCCATTTCCTATGTTTTAAAAGAGTTTTTTTCGCTATGTTAAGCCGGTACTTTCGCCAGAAAAAATTTATACGAATGTTTCTCCATACAAAAACCCATAGTAATTTAATGTCATATAATTCAAAATTTTGCGCAGTAAGGGTATGAAAATTCATCGCCACTGGATAGAGAATAGTTCAAACTATCAATTAAAACATTTTCGTGGGCACTTAAATCTAGACACTCAGACGCACATAAAACCTTACTGCATTGGGTAAAATTATAACATTGTATCTAAGGGCGTCCGTTTGACGATAGGTTTTGCTGTCAGTTTTGCCACAGTCAGAGCTACGATTAATGGAATGCAGACTGTGTAATTCGATAGCTAATGCATTCATGTAGTTGATTGACGAATATCTGGATATTTCAATCTGTACGTCATGCACCAATTACACGATATTTGAGTGTATGAACTAAGGTTCAAAAGCCAATCTTTTGCCGAACGTTTTCTTTTTACATGTTTCTTCTAAAAAAACGTCTTGTCAGAGCTTAATATTTTTATTGTCTGTTCATCAGCCTAGTTAATAATATAACATCGATCGTAACTCCGTCAAAAACTTCTACCTAATAGTTTACCGTGGTGGAATTTGTTTATTCAAAACTTACCAATTTACCAAAAGGTTCACAAAACGTTTGAATAAATTTGTTTGCACGTGAAATTTATTAAGTGTTTTATTACTGAGATGAGTTTGATAAATAGAAGGAGGGATTTTAAATTACAAAAAAATTAATGAAATTTGTTTAAAAATGCTCTATTGCATTTCACAACACACGACGAGCTGCTTCATCTGATTCTCGTTAAATCAATTAAACCAGTTACTTCATTCGTGGTGTAGATCTCTTTGTAAAATCAAACTCGTTCCCGAGGTCAGTGTCGGTCAGAATTTTCCCGTCCCTTCCTCCTGCTTATCTTTTCCTTTCTTGAATATTCCTCTTGCACAAATGAGGAAGTATTGGCCCAGATGGTGAATCTGGCAGACGTGAATTTCTTTATTAAGAATGCAATAATTTCCAGATCATAATTTCGTTACACAGTATAATAGGTCATTTATTTAACGTATTTTTGACAAAGTTCAGCTTTGCTGTTCACTAACAGACAAAATCGACGCAAAAACTCACGTTTCTCTTACGTGAAGGACATATTTTATAGGTGTTATATGAATTTTTATGACGCCATTGCTATAGCACTTTCAGAATAACTTATAACAATTCCAAAACTATTTTCTTCCATGCTTGTGTTGTCTTATGCTTCAAATTAATTTAGTTTTATGTGTACTCAACCTTGGCACGGTTGTGCTCATTAATCCTGTAGCCCCAACCAGGCCCAATTTTTTATCCGGTTTTCCTTCGTGAAGAGGTCGATATTTTGTACAGGTTGTCTTCTCCAGGGACGGCGCCTATTAAAGCAATAAATCTTGAATTTAGTGTTATTTTAATACTTACGATTTATAAATACTATTTTCCGAATTATATGTAGTTCAATAATAATGCGTACTTGTGAAATAATTTTGTGTTAAATTACATTTTTGATATTCTATTAATCTAATTATACGTAACTAACTTTTTATCTTATCTAGCAGTTAGCTGAATTTTTTCAATCTGCCTCTGCCTTAGGGCCCTTGATTCGTATTGATTGGATGGTCCCTTGCTAGCTTTCGGAGAGTAAATTAGTTTATTGTCCTCCACGTGTTTATACGCAGTTTGTACTGCTTTTTTGACAATAAGTTTCTTTATTTAAAGATTTTTAGATATTCAAATTTATCTTTATTTTAAATATTTATTAATATTTGTCTTACAAATATTCTTGGTAACACATTTCTCTATAAAGAGTTCACACACTTCTAGTTGCGACCACATTTCCTGATTAGTTACGACCTTTAAATGGACAAGACAATTTCAAATTAAAGCGATTTCATAACTAATTGCATGGTTTGACTTTACAAGAGATTAAGTCACATTCTCATTGAAAATAAACATACGCGTTTCGTGTCGTCGAGATAATGAAAGGCAGATCTGCAGTTGTTAGGAATTTGCTGTTGTAATGTAGCTTTCTAGAAAACTAAGTTTTCTATAAGCTCTGATTTTCTTTTGTGTGTGTGTGTTTCTGAGATGAATTAAAATATATGAAAATTGTTCCAACTATTGTTAAAAGAACCCTCTCGCCGTCCTATACCCTGAGTATATGTTACACGCAACTGAAGAACAGCCCTATTTTCATTCTCCCCTTTTCCAACCGAGAAGTTGTCTCTGACAGCGATAAGGGAAAACCGCGTGAGGATTGCGTCCTTGGGTTCCTGTATCCTACGACGGCGGGGACGAGCTCGGTACCGGACATTTATATCCCGTCTGTCACTTTTTGCCTTATATTCTTTTCCTAGATCTACTTCCACCACTTTGCTTCCATGTAATCGTAGCATCAGCAGCGCTTCCTCAGTTTGCGGACGGGTGCCTCAATTTTTGTATTACGTATCCATTGGAATCGAAATAAACCACACCAAGTTACAACCATTATTTTTTGGACTAGCTTTATTTAATTTTTCATGTCATTAGAGAGTCATAGATTTGAATTTTAGTGCTTCGAGAATAGTATGTTAGCGTCCTAAATCTTTTCAAAAATGCAAAAAAAATGTATGTTTTTTTTTCTTTTCACTTTAGTTGATTGCGATGGTTTTCATTACAAATTTTATATCATAAACTGTCATTGATTTGTAGTATCGATATACTTAGTAAAACTATTCTTTTATTTCAGGATTTTGCAGCTGCAAATCACTTATCGAAGATAACAGTGAGTATTTGGAATGGACTAGATTTTGGTCGCTTCAGTTTCACTGGTACTGAGGTATCACAGTTTCACGGTGGTGCTGATAGCCTGGCTGTATGGGAGAGTTTCGATTAGGAATACACTGTACCAGCGGTTCCCAACCTCTTTTACTAAGTATGAACCCCTCTATATCACTTTAAGAAGGATACAACCCGTTCCTACTTTCCTTAAATATGTAATTATAGGCACACACAAGTTGTGGATTTGGATATAAATAAACTCCATAAAGATAAATATCAAAATTTCAAGGAAACAAGTATTATTTATTTAAAAATACTTTTACAGTCTATTTGAGGTAATTAGTAGGATCAAATATTAACCTCAAAATTTATTTTAATATTTATTTTCTAAAAATTCATTCCACGATTTTAAAACTTACACATTGATTAATATTAAATAATTGATGCACAAAACAAGTTTTTTTCAAAGAAAATTAATTAAATTCTTAACTTAAAAGCATATTGATACTTATGAAAAAAAACTTTTCTTCCCCTTTGGTACTATTATTCCATGGCGTACCCCACAGGTTGGGAATCGCTGGGAACCCTTTATTACAGCTTCAGTGCACGCGTGCCAACCTTGCACGCGTGCCCATCGAGGGACTGCACGCCGTGGGACAGGTCAATGCGGAGTGGTATGGTAATTTCGTATTAGGGGGG
>NNCF01129715.1:13377-24065 GCA_002313205.1 Laupala kohalensis
ATATATTGTTTATAAATCGTAACTTTTAAATATAACTCTGAATCCGAGATGAATTATTACAATAAACCGCTGCCTCTGAGAAAGAACCTCGAGAGCCTGTAAATAACATCCGCCTCTACCGGAAGGAAAACAGACTGAAACCTGGCGACAGAATGAGTGAACACAATTGTTCCAAGGGTGAATAGAGATAGAACTAAACTTTTATAAATAATAAGAAAACAATAATAGCGTGCAGAAAAATAGTTTTGAAATAGAATCAATTATTTTGAAAGAATTGTGCAATCGTGAGGCAAAAGACAAGATGTATTGACGTATTTAATATTAAAAAAAATAATTTATCAAATAATATTCAAAATAATAATTTAAAAATAAACATTTGATGGGAAATAAAAACGTATTTTAACTTTCATTAAAATCAATTAACTATTCTGTACTGTTGAAGCAATGGTGCAGTGGTTATATTTTAATCGGAGCTTTAAAGAGGTCCAGTTTAATAATATTTTTTCTCTTGTGTATGGAGGGAATTACATAGAACGACTCCCGAATGATGTGGCCTGTTTTGGGAAAGAGTGGTTGACACTCTACGACGATGAATATTTTTTCTATTGCGAGTATTAATTCATGAACAAGACAGATACGTGTGAACCAAGGAAGGCATTTCTTAACAAACAGAACCGTTTCGTAAATATAAGTGCAGGAGAGTTTTAATAGAGATCATTCTTTAAACATAGGTTTAAAATAGTTTTCGGGGTAAGATTTATAACAGCAGTGTTTCGTAACAGGTTATATGCTAGACTAGCGCCTCGCCCGCCTATACTACCTCAATTCTCTTTCTTGCGGTGCCTGTTCCATCATCACCTACTGAGCATCGAAAGGTAATTTTTCTTTCAGGTTCATCGAATCATTTTACTTCCCTTCCGAAAGAAACAGGGTTCACAGCTACATCCTCCATGTCACAATAGTTTGTTCTTTTGCCATAACATGGGAATAGTAATAGTAATCTGACCGTGAATGAAAATTACTCTCACAAATAGAATAAAGGAATTATATCCGCGTTGACTGAAGTCAAGTTGCCAACTATTCACACAACTCGGAAATATTCTTTAAAGGAGTGCTTATTAATTAATAGTTGGTTCTATTTATTTTTGCTTTTGGATGAGGACAATAATATTTTGTGATTTTAAAACTTGATAATACATTTAGTTTGTCATTTGACTCTTTCTTTCACAAGGATCGCGATATCTTGTCACGTGATGCGGCTGCTGTTTCCTTTAGAATAGTATTTTCCAGTGTTTTGTGAATTATTCTTGTAAATGCTCAGTGATGTATTGCGTTCCGATATCTATTTTCTATGTTTCAGTAGACGTTTTCGCTATGTGAAACCAGTACTTTCGCCAGAATATCATAAAAACATTTGTCCCCGCATATAGAAGGGTATGAAAATAATTGCCACTGCATACGGAATGGTTCAAACTGTCATTTGAAACATTTTTGGGGGTACGTAAGCTCTGTCGCTCCGATAGATAAAATGCCTTACCGTAAAACAATTTCTTTAAATCTGATTTTCTTGCTGTCTTTGAAATAAATATATTAGTTTTTTTTAATTACCATAGTAAACTTTTTAAAGTATTCGCTAATAAATGAAGTAATACATTTTTAAAACAATTCATTATATGTGTTATTGGCACAAAATGCGTTATTTAGGAACCTTTTTTATATTTTAAAAATAATCGCTTGATTACTTCTGAATCACACAAACAAGTGTTTATTTTTTCGATTCATCACACAAGTTTAGATACGTTATAATTAAATTAATTTATGATTAAAAATAAAATCCGTCTCATAGACTGTCCCTGCTTCTTGTCAAGATCAACGCAGCTCTAAAGTCAAGAATCTTCAGCAATAAAAAATAGAAACTACTTTTGTGTCTTTGTGTACCTTTATTTTTCTTCCTTTTCCCCAAAGGGGGTTCACTCGAGATATAAGGATTATTATTTGCCATTAAGCAACTCTTCTGACAATTAATTTATTTACACAATATTAAACCAGCAACAATTTTTCTACGTCTTTTTGCTCGCAAAAAAGTTCCTCACTATTAACACAAGGATTAAATACCAAACTTAATAAAATATTATTAGTTTATTTTACTTTTCCAAGCATTATTTTGTTTTAATTTCATCACTTTTAAAAGGAATCACAAACTCAGGAAACATTAGTTTATATTATGTGGAGTTAAATTTATGAAACTATTCGTTTTTTCTCTTTAAAATANATAGTTTCATTGTTATTTTACATTATTTTGTAGCTACTGTCTCATTTCACCAAATCTCGAGTGAACCTCTCAAAGTTCAACGTTATGAAGAAACTCGAATTGTCTCTTATTATGTTTTATCTTGTATGTACGTATGTTTTTTTTTTGTTGCTGATGTGAAGAGAACTCAAGTGTTATACACATTTATATATTATGTCAGTTTCGTGAAATTCAGTAGTCACAATTACATAAGAGTGGGAACCATTGAATGATGGGGTGGGATGGGTTGCGATGGGATGAGATGGGGTAGAGTCTTGCATGCGATGAACTGGAATATTCCTTTGTAAAAAGCATCTGCAAATATCTTTAACTTACAAGCACATAGTGTAGTTAATGGCTTGGTAATATGGTGCCTTATTTATAGTAATGTGGTTTCGGATTAATTTGTCGTATATAGCTAGTGTCTGTTGAGTTTCTTGGTAATTAATGCTTTAGTGATACATTTACACTTTAGTAGATAATTAAGTGGCTAAATATTTGAAACTAATTACAATTTTTCGTTTTAAGTTTCCTTACATATCATACTTCTCATACAACTAAATACATCACGTGTAAACGTTGGCTTCCGCGCCCGCAACCGATATAAACTTCTTTGTCCGTGACAAACTGTCTCATAGACAGAACTACCAATCTTGCTTTGACCTTCTTCAAGGCAATGTCAGAGTTGTACTGACCTATGCCGCTGTCGTACTTTGTAAAGATCAGAGGGAAGTTCTTCTAACAGAATTCGACAGCGACTTCGGTGAGGCATTGCTCTGGAGGTGGTCACAGCAAGATGGCCGAAACGCTGGCGGTTATGTCTTTTTTGACGCGGTTTGTCTCGGTAAACAAATTATCAACTTCACATTCCACACATAAATCAAATTTTAACCAGTCATTTTGATAAAGTTATAATTGTTCGTTCCTACTTATATATTTATTCTCTTAATATTATTCAATAGAAATTTATTTTCTACATTTCGTTCGGAAAACTTAACACATTATAGAGCATGTATTTCTATTTTTTTAAACTGAATTTGAGCTTGTAGTATACTTGTAATTATCCCGGCAAAAACCTCGTAACTTATAAGGTTTGATTCGTGCAAATAATTTTGCTCTTAAATCACGTTTTCCTTTCAGATTTCTTCCCAGGAAATTGTGTTGTGTGTGTTTCCTGAATTACATGTGAAGGCAAGAAGAAGCAAGTTATTCACATGAAAACATAATGACTTAAACTCGATAAACTCAAAAAGAAGAATGAATAGTTAAGAGAAAACGTTACGAAGGATGAAAATGTTCTACAAAGGCACGTAACAGAAAAATAAAAAGCAAATTATAACATTGATTATTTACTCTATAATCATTATATACTACCCGTGAAACCCTAATCTCACTTAAGGATGGGGGATGTCATGCAGTGCCAGAGATAGATTATAAAAATGATAAAAAGAAAAAATAGATTCCACCCTGATGGAATACGCAAGTGATACCAGGGTGCAAAACTGTTTCAATTGGGCCACTTGTGAATCGTGCACTATTTCTACGTCCAGAAAAACGAAGTTTGCAACTAAGTTAAATTCGTGAAGTTATCAAGATCTAATTTTCTCACTGTCCAATGTTTAAAATTTTTGACAATTCGATCAAAACAATATACAATAATTTATTTTTTTAACGTCGTAAATCTAGCAAATTTACTAGCGCTTATGATACATCTTGTATACTAAATCTGGTTCATTATTTTATTATTGTACGCTGATATTTCATTTATATTCTGATTACCACACCGGAACAAGAATTTTTCTTCTACATGTGACTAATATTGACATTCTATTAGTTTTATAATTCGCAGCTAACTTTTTGTCTTATCTAGGAACTTATGCAAAAAAATTTGAATCCGCCTCTGCCTTAGGGCCTTTGATCGAAATTGATGGGATGGTCCCGTGCTTGCTTCCGGAGAGTAAATTAGTTTATTGTACTCCGCGTGGTCATACGCAGTTTGTACTGTTTTTGACAATAAATTTATTATTATTATTTATTATTATTAAGACCCTGTTTTTTTCAGTAAGTGATTTATAATGCAACTATAAGACTATATAAAATGTTATTTAGGTTAAATGTTTGATTCGTTGTTTGTTCAAAACTTCATATTCCTTTTCATCACAATTTTTATGTAATTCCAGAGGTTACTTTAAATATAACTTTTAAATGGTGGTTATAATATTTATTTTGAATATTGTAGCTTTTTTCTAGTCTCAACGTCATGAAGATGTCAGCACAACTACAATGAAGTTGATGCTTTATGACATCTAATTTAACACATATTCTTTTTCAATTCACAAAATAAAATTAAAAAACATTTTTAAAGAGTTAAATGTTTATTGTTAATGAAAAAGTCATGAAAGTATAAATAACTTTTAAGATGATACACGATTACGAAATAACAAAAAATGTGTCATAAATAAATAATAAAATATAGCACATGATATATTGTTATTAGTTACTATAATTAAAAAAAGGTTTAATCTACTACGAAGATATAATATAAAATGTTTCCTGATTATCATTTCGCATAAATGAAAACAATATTTCCTCTCCATTTGTGAATTACCCCAAATTTTCGGGTAATAATTGTGTCCGATCTCCTTCGGGGCCTAATTGTGTCCCCTTTTTTAGGAAATTAATTATGTCTCACATTTCGAGAGCTAATTGTGTCCCCACTCTATCTCTAGTGTGAATTGTGTCCCCACTCTATCTCTAGTGTGAATTGTGTCCCCACTCTATCTCTAGTGTGAATTGTGCTTCCACTCTATCTCTGGTGTGAATTGATTCTCCACTCTATCTCTGGAGTGAATTGATTCTCCACTCTATATCTGGAGTGAATTGATTCTCCACTCTATCTCTGGCGTGAATCGTGTCTCCACTCTATCTCTGGTGTGAATCGTGTCTCCACTCTATCTCTGCTGTGAATCGTGTCTCCACTCTATCTCTGCTGTGAATCGTGTCTCCACTCTATCTCTGCTGTGAATCGTGTCTCCACTCTATCTCCGGTGTGAATCGTGTCTCCACTCTATCTCCGGTGTGAATCGTGTCTCCACTCTATCTCTGGTGTGAATTGTGCCTCCACTCTATCTCTGGTGTGAATTGTGCCTCCACTCTATCTCTGGTGTGAATTGTGTCTCCACTCTACCTCTGGTGTGAATTGTGTTCCCACACAATCTCTGGTGTGAATTGCGTCTCTACTCTATCTTTGGATTGAATTGCGTCTCCACTCTATCTCTGGTGTGAATTGTGTCTCCACTCTATCTCTAGTGTGAATTGTGTCTCCACTCTATCCCAAGTGTGAATTGTGTCTCCACTCTATCTGTGATGTGAATTGTGTCTCCACTCTATCTGTGATGTGAATTGTGCGTCCACTGTATCTCTGGTGTGAATTGTCTTCACTCTATCTCTGGTGTGAATTGTGTCTCCACTCTTTCTCTGGTGTGAATTGTGTCTCCCCTCTATCTCTGGTGTAAATTGTGTCTCCCCTCTATCTCTGGTGTAAATTGTGTCTCCCCTCTATCTCTGGTGTAAATTGTGTCTCCCCTCTATCTCTGGTGTGAATTGTGCCTCCACTCTATCTCTGGTGTGAATTGTGTCTCCACTCTATCTCTGGTGTGAATTGTGCCTCCACTCTATCTCTGGTGTGAATTGTGCCTCCACTCTATCTCTGGTGTGAATTGTGTCTCCACTCTACCTCTGGTGTGAATTGTGTTCCCACACAATCTCTGGTGTGAATTGCGTCTCTACTCTATCTTTGGATTGAATTGCGTCTCCACTCTATCTCTGGTGTGAATTGTGTCTCCGCTCTATCTCTGGTGTGAATTGAGTCTCTACTCTATCTCTGGTGTGAATTGAGTCTCTACTCTATCTCTTGCGTGAATTGTGTCTCCACTCTATCTCGTGTGAATTTTGTCTCCACTCTATCTCGTGTGAATTTTGTCTCCACTCTATCTCGAGTGAATTTTGTCTCCACTCTATCTCGTGTGAATTTTGTCTCCACTCTATGTCGTGTGAATTTTGTCTCCACTCTATCTCGTGTGAATTTTGTCTCCACTCTATCTCGTGTGAATTTTGTCTCCACTCTATCTCGTGTGAATTTTGTCCCCACTCTATCTCGTGTGAATTTTGTCTCCACTCAATCTCGTGTGAATTTTGTCTCCACTCTATCTCGTGTGAATTTTGTCTCTACTTAATCTCGTGTGAATTTTGTCTCCACTCTATCTCGTGTGAATTTTGTCTCCACTCTATCTCGTGTGAATTTTGTCTCCACTCTATCTCGTGTGAATTGCGTTTCCACTCTATCTCTGGTGTGAATTGCGTTTCCACTCTATCTCTGGTGTGAATTGCGCTTCCACTCTATCTCTGGTGTGAATTGCGTTTCTACTCTATCTCTGGTGTGAATTGTGTCTCCACTCTATCTCTGGTGTGAATTGCGTTTCCACTCTATCTCTGGTGTGAATTGCGTTTCCACTCTATCTCTGGTGTGAATTGCGTTTCCACTCTATCTCTGGTGTGAATTGTGTCTCCACTCTATCTCTGGTGTGAATTGTGTCTTCACTTTATCTCTGCTGTGAATTGTGTCTTCACTCTGTCGAGGGTCTTTGCAGGGGACGTACATCTAGTAAATACGTGTTTGGCAAACACACCAGCCCGACGCTTAGTTTGACATTACTTCCACTTGTTTAACGCTCCTTCCTTTTTCTTTTCTGTTCTTCCTTTGTCACATCTAGTTTCTTTTGATCCCCACACTATTAGAGATAGGATATCATTAATTTTTTGTTCCCGTTCTCTATTTTCGTCCTCAAGGGATTGGTGTATATGTTGTAATATGTTTTGTGATATTGTAATTCAAGAGGGTTTTTTGTGGATATGGTTGAGTCATTCGGCGAGTACTTCACGCGGGGAGAGTCAAGTTGGCTCTGCAATTTCCCTACCTGTACAAAATTTTCGATTTTTATTGTCGTCGATGTCGACTAACTGTAATGCTGCACATAAATATCTATCGGGGGTGAATTGTGCCCTTGTTATCTGACATTTTTAACTTCTAACATCTAAGAAATATTCCGTCATGTTATAAATGTTTTGAATTTTTTTTTTTTTTTTTTGAGTTCTGTATTGTGAAGAGAATAGGGGGAGAATGAACTATGTATGTACATAATTCATTATTGTAATAACTTTTTTGTTTGTTTTTTAATGAGTCGATTTTATGATTACCTAATTGCTACAATTAAAAATATATTTATTCTAATCCCACGTTTTGTTAAATCACTTCCTTTTTTAAATTTTTCTAATTTTTTAATCATTGCTGGTGTACATATGTTGATTTTTCTCTCGATACTCTATAAAAATCGCGCCGAACGCTTTACCCCTTGGGTGGTGTGGAATCAAGCAATGTTTTAAAAATTTCATTCTGTCTGTAAGTGAATAGTGACGTTTTTTGTATAATGTCACGTCATTGGAATTACATTTTTCTTGTAGTTGTCAATTTGTACCTGTAATTCCTAATATATCGTTTTATTTAATTTCTATCTTGTATCTTTGGGACAATATAATCTGTAATGAGTAGATAATTTGTTTATTTGCTTAAAACCAAATCTTCCTGGTTTCGTTCACTTTTTGTTCCACTGTTTTTTACGTTTTTTTTTCTTAATTCTAGGATTTTTAATTATAGATCCTCGTCTTCTAGGAGTTAAGGAAAACAACAAAATTTTCAAAAAAATTTTCACGTGATTTGACATTTTATTCCTCGTATAAGATTAATAAATTTTTAGTTTTATGAAAGAACACCATTTTTTAACCCAAAATATTTAGAAAAAAACGATATTTTTTACGCCGTTTATTATTTCTTATAAAATAAAGTGAGTGCCAAAAATAATTATAATTCAGCTAATGATTCATATTGTTTTTGACAACATTGTTTTAGACTTCTACTAGCAAAATATGAGATACTTTTTTCAAAAACATTGCTAAAAACTACCGAAATTGACTGTCTCACTGAGAACAATATCATAATCTTAATTGAAATTAAACGTTTAAATCTATTTACTCATCCAGGAGCAAGTGATAAATAAAACTGTTTACGATTAGCGGTCATCTATCCTTTAGTCACGCGCGTCTTTGCAGCGCATATGACTCAACTGACGATCTAATTTCGTCACCTGTGGAACTCAGTCTGTTTTCCTTTTCGATTTACATTGTAGTATTTGTAACTAAGAAATATATCGTGCTATTGAAGCTTATCTACTTGGAGCGATAGGAGGTAGGAGATGGTGGAAGTCTACTGTTAGTAGGAGGGTGGTTGAATGGGTTCACGGACAACTTGGCCCTGTGAAGGTGTTAGTAGAAGTGCTTAGTAATAGTTCCTTTCTGATACTATTACATGGATAGAGGAAGGACCGTTGCTTTTCGATATTCACCGATATATGAACTGGAAAATTCATGTGAAAAACTGCAAATAAGTCTGATACTATGTACTTATGTTTCAACGCAAAACTTATCGAAAGAATAAAAAAATTAAATTCAACTATAATAAACAGACAAGAATCCATCACAAAAAGACAATCGTGAATAGTATTATGCGTATGATGTGAACGGCTAGTAAGTTTTTCTAATGCATTTGTCACCTAATGATACCATATTGTATCGACACGACGTGTGAAACTGAGGAGTTTTTTTCAAAATTAGTTTCATCTGAAATTTTGTGAAGGATTTGACTGCTTATTTTGGTCGAATTTAGATTTATTAATTCAACACGGACACAATTAATTATAGTATTTAAAGGTTTCCGAACGGTAGGTTATACATCCTGTTTTAATTTTCCTACAATTACATTATTTTTATGTCACGTAGGTGCATGTATGTTTGTAGTGAGGGAATGAATAGTATAAGTTTTTCAAAAATAATTTATGAGTTCCTTATATATTTACGAATTGTAGTTGGGTGGCAACTTCTCAAATTTTTTCGATTATAACAATTTTCTTCCCTCTATAATTTTTCAACCCGATGATGGAGCAAAATTAACCTTCGAAATTTAATGTATTAATTAGAATATAGCACAAATATTTCGTCAGTTCTTAACCACATTATTTACACATCAACAAATTCCGAGCTTCCCTCTGTTTACGAAATGCATCGTGACACTATTCATACGTCCATGATAATTTTGTTCACGATTGTTGCGCCATTCATTTTTATGTGAATTATGCTCAATGCAGTGGTGACTCTTGGTGAAAATATTTTTATCTTTTTTATATATTGTTTTCTTTCCCTTTATTTTTAAACACTTCATGGAGACCCGTGGCATAGTACCTAACTTACTCCCTCACTACCTCAGAGTTGGAACCAGTGTCACCAGTCTGATCAAAGTAGGATTCGTGGTAGTTCTTTTTTTGACAAAGTGGCAGGTTTTCCCCGAGCACTCTCTTGCCTTTCATTTCAACACAACATTCACTCATCGTCATTCATGCATCATCCGCCTCGGGGAGGTGAGTCAGANAAAAAAGATGTAAAAAATAGATGATACATAACTTAAATATCATCGTATTCTGTAAGTATATAATCAATACAAGCTAAAAAAAAGTGTTCGGCTTAAATTTGAGGCTGAAAAAATTGAACGTTAAAATTTTACTATTATTACACTGATCTGAAACCTAAAATTGAGGCAAATGCTTTATTACAAGTAGTTATATGTAATAATTCAAACTCTTGAGAAACGTTTGACTATAAATTTTAAGTGCGTATGACTTGTTTTATAACCTAACAAACTTGATTTCAAAAAATTATTCATCACTTTTAAAAAGACACTTTTTGACATTTTTTAAAGAAGGCTGTGTATGGAAAAAGGCACCACCAAAGTTCATCAAGTTAAATCACGAGAGAGCAGTCCAGAAACGGAACCTATAAATTCCGAACTGATACAATTTGGTAAAGTTTGTTGAATAAAAATAGTTTTATATAAATTCTTCTCATTTTTTATTCAATAATTGATATTAAATGCTATAAACTTCTGAATATGCCTTGTTCTTCTGTGAACCTTGTTTTTTCATTGAAGTATGGTTACCCAAAATACTTGAATACTAAATTTCTATGTATATGCGTGTAATATTCTCACACATCGAAAATAATTACTGCAGTTCAAACTTGTTCACATAAATAACAAATGTTAACATATCCAAAATTTAAAATAGTAAAATAACATGAAAATGGAAGAAAAGAATAAAGAGGATTAAAAATTGAGTAAATTTTGTCGCAGCCTAAGACTTAATTTTTGAGCTGTAAATAAAGAAAAGAAGGAAACTCATTATTGTGATTAAACTTTTAAACTTGGTAAAGGAAATTGTCTAATGAACTTTAATTA
>NNCF01129715.1:24636-41226 GCA_002313205.1 Laupala kohalensis
ACGGCATCCCGTAAATTAACAGAAGCCCGTGTCCCGTCTATAGATGACATGACGCATGTAGAGAAGACAAATTTCGAACGAGTCAAGATCGTCCCATCCTCTGTGAGGCAGGTAAATGTCCCGTAAAGAATGACTTCGCGTATTGCGTCCTTACAACTCGTTCAAAACATTGAAAGCTATCCGTGGGTTCTGCTGTCGACAATGCGGTTGCGCTGAATCACTTATACAAAGATAGCAGTTTAGCCTGCATGGAACATGCCTATATGTAATACACAAACATTACAATACAAATGTGTATTGCATTTTGCAATTAACATGTGCGCGAAGGATGTGATAATACTTGTACAAAGCTTGACTTTATCTGTTGAGGATTCATTTCCCAGGATCCACAACAGATGGTTCATAACGTATTTGACTGTAAATAAATAATTACTGATCAAGAGAGAGATCTAAAAGTGGATCCAGAAAGGAATTGTTACATGTACGCAATACAACATGTTAGACAAAATATTGCTGAAGATGTGTAATTTAAAGGATTGTTATATTCCGTAATTTATATTTATCCTATTAATGAGTACTTCATGTCTCGAAACATGAACTTTTTGACGTGTTAGTGAACTTGATTATGGATAAACTGCTCTTGACACTGCGTAACAAAGAAAAGAGAAGAATCAACAATCAGATAATATTACGTACTTGCGAAGTATTTTTGTTTTTTTAATACAAATTCGTTGCGGTTTGTAACTTTTTTTGACAATAAATTTATTATTTCCATTTCTAGAAGATAAGCTCATTTTATTCTGTGTTAATATATGATATGAACAAATTGTATATTTGATTCTCTTGAAAAAATAATGGATTTGCTGCAAGACTACAAAACTTGCATAACATTCTTCAGAGAAAATTATATCTGAAATTTCTGTAAAAAAGAAGTCTTAAAAAATACATATAAATGAAAATAAATAATTTAATTTAATTCTTGGTTACAATAATTTCTCGGTAAGAGCTGTTTTAGAGCATTCTGCATTAATTTGTTTATTTCGACGTTCTTTTGTTTAGCCAATCGAGAAATGAATCAGTTTCTGAATCGGATTTGGAGCACAGTTTGCACTAAACTTCCATCCACACATTGTAACTCACCCTTGGAAGTTTGGTGCTGAATACGATTTTTTTTATTTGTCGTTCTAAAATCGCATACGCTTTAGCAGTCTCCCATTACTTTCTTAAAACTTCCTTGCTTATAGTTTTCGTATTTCCTCGTGGTTTTCAATGAGGCTATATAAATATAAACTGCTGGTCCTCCCCTCTTGAAGTATATTCCGTGAGATCGCGAAAGGCCGATCTCTACAATTGTTTGACCTCTGCATAATGTGGTCCCAATCATGCTTCCGTCTCAATGCTTCGATGTCAGCAGCAACAAAGAGTTTCTATCGTCGTGCAACGAGGGAACCAAACGGATGCGAACGTAATAGTATTAAATAAGAACCCTTTTCCTTGTCTTGAGCAGATACATCAATGATTCGTACATTTTTTGTATTTTATTTTATGCCTCTTGTACATTTCATTATTTCTGTAACCCAATCTTCTGTAGTATAATTTTACATTTTCTCAATATTCTTCATTATTATATCGTTATACTTTTATTCTCCAATACGTTTCTGGAACATCTTTAACATTTCCCTTTCATCATCTCTCGTCATAGAAGTTAAATACTTTTCTAGACTTTTATGCCTCACATACTGATTACAGTACAATTTTTAACTGTTGTAAAGTGATTTGCTGAAATAATGAATTTACTCGAAGTCTAATTTTCGAAAAGAGGGAAAATACTTTCGTTACCTTCAGGTGCGACGAGTTCTCCAATTTAGTCAAATCACTGAAATGAATAATTGTTTTCTTTATTTTTATTCTAATTATTATAAAACATAATACTAATAATTCTGATAAAATAATGACTTAATTTATATCCATCAGTTAATAATATGGTACAAATAATACTTCAGAACTCTCTTGACTTCTTGGTAATCCACAAGAGAATGTGAAAATGGCGATCGAGCACAACGCTTTCGTGATTTAAACTTCTCACTTCGGAAAACGGAAAGTTTTATTTCGGAAAGAAATAATTCACATTTTGTAAATATGTATTTGCTCCATAAGAGGCAATGTATCACACCATCAATTATAATTGCAATTATTACATTTAAATGACTGTGAGATATGATTTTCAAGTTGAAATCAGAATAAGTACTTGTTACTTTGTTTATTTACGCCGATTTGTGATATTCTAGTGATTATTTTGTACTTACACTAGTGCTTCCTTAAGGACTCCACTGAGAACGTGCTTTTCTCTTCCGGTTTTCTTATCTTAAGTAACGTAAGCTCCGACCTTCATTATTGCAGTCACCGCGGATGATAGTATGTGGTTCCGAGAGTGCAGTTCCACTGTCAAGGGAACTTCCAACCATTACAGGTCGAAAGAAGTCCTGATTTTTTTCTTACTAAAACATATCGACTAAAAGAAAGTTCTGTCAAAATATTAGCGACGATGGCACTGAAAAAATATTACGAAAAACCTTTCCGCTCGACAAAGAGCAATTTTTGTGAGTGTTGTACACCCCTGAACTGCCAAGCGGACGAGCATCGACAGCCGAATCACGTGGTTGAGTTTTGATTCGTCCGACTTCTAGATATCTTCTTCATTGAGGGAAGAAATTCAAATTCAAATCCAAACAAACAATCATTTTCCCGCTCATTTAAAGAAAAGGTAGAGCTAAATCCGTGAAGTATAATAGTAAGACAATATAACGTAGTGAACTATGTTATTCATGTTACTTTCCTTTTTCTATATTTGTAGAAGAATCCAAGAAACATCTAGAATGTAAAATATTTCTTACATAAAAATTATTAATGCCAAACCTTACATGCATAAATGATCACAATAGAAATAACGCATAGGAGAAAAAAAACTGCATTACAACTAATTTCAACTTAATTTATTTGTCTCTTATCTGCCAGAATTCAATATCAGTTCCAGTGAAATTCACCCGTTTTTTAGCTTTATTTCGTACGTGTTTATATGGGTTTCTAGTTTAAAAACGTTCGTGAATTTGCTTGAAGAAAATGTCTATTCATTGTACACCTGAAACATTTTAGTAAAAAACTGGACTATTAACAAAATGTGTTAAGTTATGCTTACCTCGCTTATTTTTGTATTGCCACTAATACTTTAAACAATATAATAAAAACAAAATTTGTTTCGATATTTTAATGCCTAAAACAGAGAAATAAAAATGTATAATTAATGCCTAAAAACGCGCAAATGGTCTTAATTACAAATGATAATATTCGTGTTGTTATATTGAGGAGATTTCGTATCGGAGAAGGACATTGAGAAGTTATCACGGCGCGCAATGCGAAACTTTTAACGGCTGTCCGTCATAAACTGTTTTCTGCCTCTACTGGAAATGGTTGACTGTCCTAAAAGTGTGAGCGGAAAAAAGTTGTCAAAAATTGGAAAACATCTTGAATTTTTCAGAGCCTTCCAGTGTGCCATCGTCGCTAACATTTTGACATGACAATAATAGTTTTTGTGTTTCAGTATGGAAAATATTCAGGAAAACTTTTCGACCTGCGTTTGTTAAAAGTTCTCTTGTGAGTGAAATATTGGACAGTATTCAACAAATAGTTATATCTGTCCTGGGCGTCACAGTTAACTATAATTGGGTATTTTCTCAGATTCTTTCATTTTCTATATAGATTATCAACAATTATTGTTCGACGATGCCGTAACATTTTTGACAAATGGCTTTTAGGTAGATTTTGCGCAAGCGAGTCTGGGACTTAGTTTTCCGTGTGAACAGCTATTTCAAGTGAGAATCTGAATGGAGTTAGTTGGTCCATTCGGCAAACGTTATTTCACGTTGCCAAAATGCAGGAACTAACAGTCGAGGCGTCGTGGAAACTGATGCTAGAGATAAGAAATTTGATAACGATGCAAAAGTAGTGTCTCCATCTGCGCGACAAGAAGTCATGAAGGTTGAATTATCGTGGGCTCCACGTGAAGGAGGAGCAGCCGATGCAGATCTCCCGGGATTTCCGTTCCGCTTACACACTCACCGCATATATCAAGTTACGCAATGTGTCCTTAAATTGTTTAGAGATGACTTATTAGAAAGACTTATCTTCTTACCGATACCAGGGACAAGTAATATTTTAGAGGGGGTCATAACAAAAGTAGTCTTAGCCATGGGACGTTCCAGGAAAAAACACCAACTTTGGAAAAAAAATTGAAAATGCCAAAATAAATTTTAAATTTAGTTCATTTAAGAAATGTTTCTGTACAGAATCACGCTACTTTCGTAATTACTTTAATTTCTTGTGGGACAGAGGAAAGTTATACATACGAAACTTTTATTTATATTAAAGCTTATAATAAAAAGGTAAATAAATCTTTTTAAAGAAAATTTACAATTTTCAAGGACAAGAACAGAATTGCTGCTAAATGATGGCGCTGCAGCTGTGACTTTTGAAAAAATAAGTACAAGTGCTGTATACGACTTGTTCTGTTCCTTTCAATTGAACCCAAAATTTTGAGTGCGTCAATTAGCTTTGGCCGATTGACCAAAATTCATGAAGACAAAAATATGCAAAATGACCCTTACACAAGAAGAAATAATGAAACAATTACCTTTTCTTTGCAATTTTAATCAAAGCATGCTGCATAAATTTTTTAGAAAAGATTATGACCATAAAAATCTCCACTTTGTTTAATAGTATTCCAAAGTATTCGAATAAGGGAACTTTCAACAAGCGCAAGAAGAAAGTGGCCCTCAATTTTTCAACTGAAACATTTTGACAACTAGCATGTCGTACGAAAATATCAGCAACGATGACACATCGGAAGGCACTGAAAAAAATAATTAAAAACTATTCTTTTGGAACGGTGAAGATACACTTCTGTGGATTTTGTACAACCCTTAGAAGCAAGCAAACGAGTCGCGACGGCAGAATGATAGTATCTTCTTTCAATGCAGTTCTTACCATTTATTTAGTGCAGGAATCAGTGGCGTAACTATCCCTTCCGGGGCACCGATGCAGAGTTGTATTGGGGAACCCTGAAAAAATTTTACAAGCGAGAAAAAATGTCATACAAGAAAAAGGTCACACTTTGTCAAAATAAATCATCTGTATCTCTATATCTCTATTTACAAACCGCATCTTCAAGTGTAGAGAGTAACGCAACATTTTTTGACGAAGAGCTCAAAATTCAACCGACGAACTATCGCTTTAACCAACTCGTCGATTATTTCGTTGCGTTACTCTCTATTAGAGTGGACATGATTTAAATCGATTGATTTAAATCATGATATAAGTATCAGATTTACATTTATTTAAATTATGATTTAAACAAGAAAAAAATCAAGAGAAAAATCAGTGAATCTTTCAACTTCGCACAATTTAAGTGTTGCGCAATATTAATTATCCATTTACTCTATCATGATGAAATACTAAACATCTTTAACGATGAACAGTTGAGATTCATCAAGATTTGCAAACTCCTTGGTAAAAATGAAAAATCACTGCCACAGTTTCTAACTACAACATTTTGACACAACACGAGACAACTCTTATTCTATATGGACTAGTCTTGTTGACTGCATAGGAGAGCTTTTCCACCCAAATTCTAAGAGTTTTGACGAGTGTATAATTATTGTTGTGTACTTGTTATTACTATTACTATTTATTATGAACGAGATGAAAAACGTTTCGTGTGTTGTTGAGAGTGGCTGGACGTTACTGATGCGTTGACAGTTGATGGACGTCTTATTTGCTGAAATAAAACCTACCTAGTTGCTCCCCTAAATCGGAATTACCATACCACTCCGCATTGACCTGTCCCACGGCGTGCAGTCCCTCGATGGGAACGCGTGCAAGGATGGCACGCGTGCACTGAAGCTGTAAAAAAGTGTTCCCAGCGGTTCCCAACCTGTGGGGTACGCCAAGGAATAATAGTTCCAAAGGGGAAGAAAAGATAAAAGTTTAATTAATTTTCTTTGAAAAAAATAAAACCGATTTTAAATATTAAGCAATTTCTGTGTTTAGAATGCGTGGAATATAATTTTAGCAAACAATTATTAAAATAAAATTTAAAGTTATTAATTAATCCTATTAATTACTTCAAATAAACTGTAAAAGTATTTTTAAACAAATAATACTTCAATTCATGGAATTTTAATATTAATCTTTATGGAGTTTATTGATATCCAAATCCACAACTTGTTTATAGACTTCAAATAAACCTTCCACAGTGTCGAGAGATCAGCAATATGTAAGAGTCCAAAAACCTTTGATGTACCACGAACTCAGGACACAGATTGTAGTAACCATCCAAAACTCCCAGTGTAATGTGAGAATATATAAGAGTTCACAACATTGTTTGCAGAGAAAAGAGGTATTAATAAGGAGACACATCCTACCATTCTGTTTATCCAGGTAATGAATGACACTTTAGAAAAAGAGAAAAGTGAGAGAACATTGCTACAAGGGACATTTATGAAATTCAGCGCCGATTATGAAATCATTCGTTTGATATTCAAAGAAGGGAAAACAATCTAAGTAAATTGTGATAGAAGGCAAGAAAATGAATCTGAATTTGAATGCGAAAACAAAAACTTTGAAAATGTACTTAGGCACAATTGTTAACACAAACAATAGTATTGAAGAAAAAAATAGAGGATAGCTGTAGGCAGTAAAGCGTACTATGGGAATAAACATCTTTTTTTAGATAGAAAACTGTATAGGTAGACGAATTTACAATTTTATAACCCAATATTTGAGCCAATAGTGATATATGTCTGTGACACCAGGACAATGAAAAAACAAATAGAACTCAAATTACTTTTATTTGAGAGAGATGCTGAAAAAATCTTTGGCCCACCAACATCGCAGAAGATATTTGGAGACAAAACACAAATAAAGAATTAAATAAATTAATAATCCAACTAAACATCGTCGGAGAAATCAAAGCTAGAAGATTAACATGGCTCGGTCATGTGGAACGCATGATCCACACTCCTGTGCTAAAGAACATAACGGAGTGAGCTCCTGTTGCACCGCAGCCAAGAGACTGACAAAAAATGTTGCTTTATGATGAGGGCTAACATCTAAAGAACTTAAAGATAGACAATTTGAAGAGACTTTCCAAGAATATGAAATAATGGTCGAAAGTAATTGAATTGGCCGCGACTAACCTACGGTCGTTGAGTCATATCGGAAGTTTATTTATTTATGTTTCAAATAAAACAAATGTGGTTATAATTACATATTTAAGGAAAGTTGGAACGGGTTGTATCATTCTTAAAGTGTTATAGAGGGGTTCATATTTAGTAAAAGAGGTTGGGAAACGCTGGTACAGTGTATTCCTAATCGAAACTCTCCCATACAGCCAGGCAATCAGCACCACCGTGAAACTGTGATACCTCAGTACCAGTGATACTGAAGCGACCAAAATCTAGTCCATTCCATATACTCACTGTTATATTCGATAAGTGATTTGCAGCTGCAAAATCCTGAAATAAAAGAATAGTTTTACTATGTATATCGATACTACAAATCAATGACAGTTTATGATATAAAATTTGTAATGAAAACTATCGCAATCAATTAAAGTTAAAATAAAAAACTGGCATTTTTTGCATTTTTGAAAAGATTTAGGCAGCTAACACACTGTTCTCGAAGCGCAAAATTTCAAATCTATGACTCTCTAATGACATGAAAAATTAAATAAAGATAGTCCAAAAAATAATGGTTGTAACTTCGTGTGGTTCATTTCGATTCCAATGGATACGTAATACGAAGATAGAGACTGTTGCTTGGCACCCGTCCGCAAACTGAGGAAACACTGCTGCTGCTACGATTACATGAAAGCAAAGTGGTGGAAGTTGATCTAGGAACAAAATATAAGGCAAAAAGTTACGGATGGGATATAAATGTCCTGAACCGAGCTCGTCCCCGCGGTCGTAGGATGCAGGTACTCAAGGACGCAATCCTCACTCGGAGAGGGTCAAGCTTGTCCCCTTTGCCTTATCGCTGTCAGAGACACAACTTCTCGGTTGGAAAGGGGGAGAATGAAAAGTAGGGCTGTTCTTCAGATGTGTGTAACATATTCTCCGGGTGTAGGACCGCGAGAGGGTTCTTTGAACAATAGTTAGAACGATTTTCATATATTTTAATTTATCTGAGAAACACTCAAAAAATTTCAGAGATTACAGAAAACTTTCACTTTCGCAGTAAGCTTCATTACAACAGCTAATTCCTCACGACCGCAGATGAGCCTTTCACTAACTCGACGACGGAAAGATTTTCCAGAGAAAGATTTACACCAACCGCGTATGTTTATTTTCAATGCGAAGGTAACTTAACTGCGGTATAGTCAATTCACACAATTAGTTATGAAATCCCTTTAATTTGAAATTGTCTTGTCCATTTAAAGGTCATAACTAATCACGCAATGTGGTCACAACTAGAAGTGTGTGAACTCTTTATAGAGAAATGTATTACCAAATATATTTTTAAGGTAAGTATTCACAAATTTTTGAAATAATAATAAATTTGAATTTCCGAAAATCTATAACCAAGAAATTTATTGTCATACAAGCAGTACAATCTCTTAGCATTGTAGCATCCACACACTTCTACCCGCGTTTAAAGAAGAAGAAGGAGAAGAAGCTGAATATGATGATGACGATGTAGTCGATGACCGTTTCTACTGCAATTCCGAATTGATGAATGTCAATACAGGAAGCTCCGATCAAGACTACGGTCCACGTTTCGATAATGGTCATTTCTTTCTCAGGAATCGACGTGTGGATCTCCATAAAAACGGAACATTGACGGTGAATCACGAGACGTACGAAGCGACACCCGGTTTAATACAACTCATCTTTTATCGACATCCCGATATGCGTGACGTGTTATGAGGATGTGGTTGCGCACACACATCTCTTACGGAACACAGGTGCATTGAAAAAGATCATAAAGGTAAAACGAAGCGAACATCGACAGCAAAGTGTGCATTCATTAAAGAATTAAAGTTGAGACCCGCCACTCGCGCAGTAACACTATGGAAGAAAGGATCTGGACTTGGTTTTGTTACAACACCTCGCTGTAAATACTGGCGAGATCCGAATGTGCTCGTAGAACGTTTACGTCTCTTAAATGCCTCTCAAGCGTGGAGAAGAAATTGCGGAAACTGAAAACGAGCTTCGTGACGCCGGACTCATCCGATGAAGAATAAGAATAAGGAAAAAAGGGCAAAGCAATGCGCGAGGACTTCATGCAAACGCTTTCGTAGTAGACGATTGGACGACCTCTGGCGGGCGGATGTCGAGGAAATGCAAGAGTCTGCAAAGAGTAATAGAGGGATGCGATACATCATGACGGTGATCTATGTCTCCTCCAAGTAAGCACGGGCTGAACCTTTGAAGAAGCAGAAGAAGTAGACGGGACATGCTATCACGAAGGCATTTTCACATATCCTCTCATCTTCAAAACGGAAACCTAATCTCGTACAGACGGTTAACGGTAGTGAATTCTACAATAGCCCTTTTTTTACATGAAGGGAAAAAGCATTCATCATTACTCCACCTATTCGACAATGAAAGCGTGTGTCGTGGAACGTTTTAATCGCACGCTCAAAGATCGCATGTGGTGTTGTTTCTCTGCTGAAGGAACTCTCCGTTGGCTAACGATGCTGCCTCAATTTCTTTTTCAATCTATAGATAGTGCACTATTTTTACATTATTTTTGTCTATTTGGAAAGTTGATGAGAAAATTGATTTGTAAAAGTTAAAAGGTAGTTACTGGAAGAAATTACTCGATTAATTACGAATGAACGTATTATAAAATGTTTATTCTTAATTTTGTATTTTTGGAACTTGTATTTGTATTTTGTATTTTTTGAAGTGAACACACTAACATTGCTTACTGTAAAAAGTTCTCTGCGCGACGTGTTGAGGTCTCCGCCGCTAGCATTGAGGCCACTAAGCACAGAAGAACAACAGCAGTTAATGAATCGCCGCTTGACCATGTAAATAATTCATGTTATGTAAGTAAAAGCAGTCGTGTTTGTGGATGTTAACTGTAATGAAATGAATTTCTGTTGGAAAAACATCAACATTCTACGATTTGTCTTGCCTGAGTTAGTGTGGTTGACTTTAGTTGTTACTAGTGTAGACATTTAGTGCATAATGTTGCGAGAATAGTGATATCATGTTGAATGATTCTACTTAAAATAGTTTATGTAGATATACGTAATAAATATTCAAGCAGGTGCGTGTGAGTGTTTAAGCTTATAACTTCGGTATTCTCAGAATGAAACACTGCTAGCGTAAGCCATGAGTCTGTTGTTTTTCCCTGCACCAAGAGCTCTCGTAATCAAGGTCGAACAGACGGATGTCGCCCCAACAGCTGTCTTCACTGGACGCTCTCTCTCATAAATGTAATTTATTTCTCCGTTGTTGGTGTAGGATAATATTAGTTGTCTTCAAAGTAATATATTAGCCAAATACTTCAGTCCTCTGTAACTGAAGAATATAAATCACGTGGTTTAATGCATTTAGTTAAAAATATGTTATGTAAAACGTTATTTTATTTATTCATTTTTAGTTCATTCTTATGTACAATGTTTTCAGTATGTTTTCCCCCGGAATACTCTCCAAGTAGTGATCTTACGTCTTAACAGTGCTACCACAGAATGTGTAAATCATACTATTCAATATATTAATAGATTTCAAAATATTGCAGAAAGAAATATATATAAATAGGTTCAATTAATCGGACGATTAATGCCTTCTATTTGACAAAGAAGTCTGCTTCTCAGACAGGAATGACGAATTGTCCAAACTCAATTAACTTTTGAGGGATTTCTCGCCGAACGTTTAAGAATATTTCTTTTGAAATTTCGTCATATGTGAGATGCTGTTGTGCTAAATTCTTGTATTCATGGAATCCTTATATCACACTTCATCATTTTAAATAAGATTACGTTATCGACTTGATTTGGTTTTAGGTTTTTTGCACAATTAGAATTGTCCTGTTATTTCTCGGAATCGAACTGCAGCATGGCATCGTGTTCTCGTTTCTTATAAAGCACAATCTTATGTCTTTCTGTGCGAATTGAGTAAAAAAAGAAACTTCTGATCTATTAGTTGCTCTCGTAGTCAATTATTTCCAACTTTTAAATTTCTTAGTATCGCATATTTATACGTACAGATCTCTGGAAATATTGTAATCCAGTATTTAAAATAAAATAAAAAACATTCCTTTCGATTAACTCCTGTTGTTTTCGAATTATATTCAATTATAATTATCTCTTTTGTTGAGTATTTTAACCAAAAGTCTACTTCAATTTACGACATATATAGAGAATTCGTCTCGTTGAAATATGACGAATATGAGCGCAAATTTTCTATAATCCCTCTGCAACAAAGTTATTTCCAGGAGAAACACGAAAAATGCGCCGTCGTCTATCTGGTATGTGACATTTTGTTGTTAATGTACGGGATTTTAATTTAGTTTCGTGTTCTAGTTCCTCTTCAAATATATATAAAATTGTTTTTCTAACTTTATTTGCTAAATGCAAAACAAAAATCGGAGGTTAAAGACACTATAGAAGTTATGAAAAGGTATTTTATTTGTTCTTCATCCATTAATTATGTCTTTAATCTTACATTGTGCGATAATCTCCGAAGAAAAGATTGCACACTATAATGTTTATATGATTACATTAATTAGAGTTATGATAATGTCGTAATATTTCAGCACACACTTAAATGATTTTCTTCATAAATATTTTTGTTTACAATGTGAGCTTAAATGTACCTA
Organism: Laupala kohalensis; assembly: GCA_002313205.1. Lineage (NCBI taxonomy): Eukaryota > Metazoa > Arthropoda > Insecta > Orthoptera > Trigonidiidae > Laupala > Laupala kohalensis. Next base: position 36,520 of record NNCF01129715.1, read on the forward strand.
CTTTGTAACTGTATTCCTCATTGTGCACCTGTTCTTACTCTATTCCTTGTGTCTAGAATTAAATCATTCATTTCAAATACTATTATGACTTTACCTTCAAAGCTCTAACTTTGAATTTAAGGTTGCAGATCTGAATACAACGAATAAACTGCCACTGCAAGAATTTGCAGAGTAAGCAAAGAACGAAAACTCTTTATCACAAGCAGAGAAAAAAACCGGCTACGTATGGATGGAGGAAAAATACTAAAATTCGCTCACCATACTTATGCTGAGTTTTTTGCCTCCAAGTGGCTATTTATAAATGCGAATTCTTGCAGTGGTGTTCGCAAATTCGTCCAGGAGATGATGAAAGGAAAACTCAGGGAATCTCGTCTGCTCTCATTCTTGAGAGATCAACTCTCGAAGAAGTGGCCTCTGCACGCAGCGATGTGGTTGCTTGATATGAAGGAAGTGGAGAGGATCATGGAAAGTGGATTTTCATCTCAGTAATGGGATGAGAGAGACTCATTGCTGCATTGGACCTTCGGGGAAAACGTGGATTGGGCGCTTAAAGTACATATTAAAATATTGTTGTAGTAAAGACCCTTTTTTGTTTGTAAAAAGAATATGTGGAACATATTTCTAACCTTCGTTCTGTATGAGCAAATATTTGGCTAACATTAGTAACAAGGCTATATCCATAACGTTTGAATCCTTCACTGAAATTTCGAAATGAGAGATAGAGCCGTTGTTTTTAAAAGAAAGAAATTTGCTTTCAAAAGTTATTGATGTTTTTAATGATAAGAATCATATGCACACTAAAGAATGATCGATAAACCTTTAAATACTTAAGGCCATAAATCCTTAAAAACCAGATATCAGAATAACATGTAACATGATTCATATGTCCTGTACAAAATACAATTTTTTTTGTACGTGTCTTGTTATCTCAACTGCTGTCGTAAGATTAAAGGCGAAGGGTCAAGTCAGGATCTATGTAATGCGTCGTGACTGTGAGAAGTATCGGAACCAATTGATATAAATCTCGGGAAATCCCACCTAGTAGGAACATAGTTGACACGTAACAAAAACACTGGTAGAGTTATCACCGCTTGAATTAATGATTATTACAGTTGCTTACATATTTAATGTTATCTTTTGACATGTTCTTCTTTTTTAATTCTACAACACAATGGCAATTTTGAATTTACAGGAATTTTAACCTCGTATATTTCTTTTGTAAACATTATGTTGAAATAGAGAATATTTTTTATTAAATTCCTTTCAACTAACACGTATTTAAAAAGAGCAAGAGTGATAATTAGATAATTTTAATATTGATTGCATTGTTTTTCATAGAAGGTGTAATGTCAAAATATTTGTTTTATTTTTTATTTGTATATTTCTTTCTTCTCAGGACGCTATCCAACTGTTTCCCGAAGAAATTGCCGTCCATGATCCCTGGCTGGTGGTTGCATTTAGGGCAGCTGTTGAAAGCGGTTGCCCTTTGGTTGCTGACGAAGTCATGCGCCGTTGCGACCTCCCGCCCTCCACTTTGCAACTTGCGCTGCGTGCAGCAGTGAACGGTGGAGACGACGGTCACAGAGAGGTGTTACGTCTGCTGCTTGGGAAAGGAGTCAAAGAGGACGCCAACAGACCTGTAAGACTGTAATTCAATTTTAGAAATGATCAGTAAATGTAAAGTGCATTATCTACTAGGTTTCTTTTTTTATTCTGGTATTTTGCTTCACTTTTTACATTCATTATTTTAATAAGAGGCCCATACAGAATATTTGTTTTAAAAGGTTTCTTTCTTAGTTTCATAAGTCAGTTCATAAGTCAGTATATGGTATGAGAAATGTCTTAGAAACCAACAATAATGGGTGAGTAAGGTGTTTTATTGAAGAAAGAATTTTTCTTGTAGTTACCGTTATATTTTGTAATGTTTCATAATTTTTTCGTAAACGTGTTCACATAATGGACTCCATAAGTGAAATCAGCTTCACGAACGTTATGTAACGATATCAACACAAACGATGAAATCATTCGGGATGACGGGTTTCTATGAAGGAACTGATCTCATTAATATTTGTGTACTCCCGATTTCCATTATTTATGTATCTTAATCATTGCTCAAATAGCACTATTTCTTAAATGTTAATTTTGTGTATGAAAATGTGAAATTGAGATGTACAATGTTATTAACACTTGTCGCTTGTTCGCAGGACATTCTTCTCCACTTAGCAGAACAACGAAAGAGTCTTTTAATGGTGGATTTGCTCCCAAAATGTAAATGCACGTGACACGTGGCATCGGACTTCATTGCATGAAGTCATTGACGTCTCACAAACACGAAGCCGCGCAGAGGTTCATACAAGAACAGGTGAATGGTGTTTGAAAACTATAAACAGAAAGAAAAACATACTTAATTTTTGATCACATAGATACTGGCACAAAAAAATTCACATGAAAGTTATATGACCAAAACTGTAGCTTATATTATTTTGCATGTTGAGTTTTCTTGTTTATGGCCATACGGTTTTCATTATTTGTACTTATTGAAATAAAGAGCTTCTGACATCTTTTATCGAAAATCATACATTAGAAACGTGTATGAAATCATTTTTTATTGAATTTTTTTAGGTAAATAACGAGTAGAAATGCAATTTTTTTCATTTTCTTTTATTCCGAAAGGCGTTTGAGTTCAGGATTTCATCTTTGTTGTTAGTCATAAAACATTAATGTTGTTCCCTTAAGAAAACGTTCTCGCCTGAATTGCCAAGGGTGTTAATTTGTAACATTTATGATCAGAGATTATTGTAAGCGAGGATTTCTGTTAAATTGTACAGTTAGTATCATTAAATAGTTCGAGTAATGACAATCAACATTCTTGCTGTAATACAGGCAAACCAAATAAAATTAACATAATATTGGTAAGTCTAGATTACATGAGTTTTCTTCTCTTTCTTTTGAAGCGCCAATTAGAAATAGTAATAATAATATTATTAAGTCTCGTTTGGTGTCCAGGATCACCTGAAGAATAGCACCATGGGATCTTCCCCAGTCGTAAGAGGTGAGCAATCGGAGCAGCTGCCCACTGTAACTTACCGTACAAATGTATCCATCTCTTCACACTTTCTCCCTCCCCCCTCCCACGTAAGTCATAGGGTGAAAAGAGTTCTCCAGGGGCTCCCGGCACCTACATCAGAAGAGTTTTCCTTCCCATAGCCCTCCTTTGTGAACCTCATTCAGAGTAGGAAGGGTTTTTAAGGTGCACAAGCCACCTTTGTAGGTGAAGGAAAACAGACAAAAAAAAACAAGCCCATTGTATATGGTGATGCATTTAAGAGGTCGTAAGGCTTCGGAAAACATGTCGCTGTCTGGGAAGCGCCAGGGCAGGGTTGGAGCTAGCACTGGCCATGACAGCTTGCGAACAGCTAATGGTGCTCTGCTGAACAGATGGGCAAGCACCAGGAATCCCGAAACTGCTACAGCCGAAACTGATTGTAGTTAAACAATATCAGGAACTACAACTGCAGAAAGTGTTTCCCAGAGGAGAAATCCTCTTTTATTTGGGACCACCCAAGCAGGCCGTCAACGTATCCGCATGAAATGGACGAAATAAATTAATACTTGTATTGTGCGTTTGTATCATAGAATTAGAGACAAACTTAACTGGATACAGACAAGTACTACACCGTTTACTCATTGAAAATATCCTGCCACTAATGTGACTGAACAAAGAATAACCGACCAAGGAAGAGCAATAGTTACCAACAACCTTATTCACAAACCAATTTTGAGTCAATTAAAATCTGCGATGGAGTTGATAATGTGACAGAAGCATCGAGACAGCAAATGAAAGCGTCGAATCTTTTTACCTATTTTGTGGACCAAGTGAACTGCTCCACTGAACAAGAAACTGATCGTGATCCATATCCACAATCGCATACAAACAATACCTTCCACCAAGTGAATGAAAACCTAGTCCATAACTCAGATCATGCAAATGAAATAGACGTAATCCGTCATACTTTAAATAAGTATCTCTCACAATTTTCAAGGCTTGACCCCACTAAGAGACCAGCAATCCCAAGACAAGGCATTTTAAGAAATTTTTCCCGCATAATACAAACCGTTAACGACACTGTCCTACCAGAATATTTAACACCCATTCATTATTTTGGGCAAATGCATTCCCATATCTACTGTGCTGCATTGACTGCTGGCACATGCAATGGTGCCAAAATACGTACATGTACATGTACTACTGAACCAACTGGAGATAAACCAATGCCCAAATGGAAGATGAGGCAGATCACGAGAATTGAAAAGATCAGGAAGGACATTGCTCGTCTTTATCGGGCGATGAGGAAAAATGTAAACAAAAAGCTGTAAAAGAAAGTCTTACAAATATTTTATAGATAAAGGATTCTTACCAAATTTGATAAAATCAATGAGAATGTGACTGAGATTATAAATACACTCAAGCAAAAACTGAACGCATTAAAAACCCGACTCAGTAGATACAACACATCCGTGTGCAGGAGATTTTACAACAGGTTATTTAAATTCAACGAAAGAAACTTATACAGAAGAATTTTAAAAAAATGAAGACCAACCACACAAGCAAAACTACTTACCAATGTCACCCCAACCTCAAAGAAAAGGAGAAATTCTGGTCATCGATCTGGTCAATAGGTGAGACACAATAGAGATGCACCATGG
>NNCF01129717.1:0-12577 GCA_002313205.1 Laupala kohalensis
ATTTTATTCCGAGATAGCTCGCGGTGAATTATTTCCGGGAAGCTTATCTTAAAATACAATCCGTCTCTCTCATACAAGTATAAGGCATTGCATAACCTACTCTTTTCGTTTTAACTTATCTTATTACGATCTTGTTTCTCATGAGATGTTTGTGCTATCGGAAGGTGTAACTCATGGATTCTATATCATTTATGCTATTTATTTAACTAATACAAGTTAGTGTTTAAAAAGTATTTTCAGTCTTACAAACGAACGAGCAAGATTAATTATTATGACATAAATATACAAATTCTAATATCAAAATGTGTAGCGAATGCTACATACGATATAGACAGCAAGTTAATTTTAGAACGGGAAGTGAACTAGACAAGTGAAATAAATTTGCTCCCAGCTAATTCCAGAATATCCCAGAACAACATGAGTGACAGGTGATTAACAATATAGTGTATTATGGAATTAAACGATAACGAAAACAAGTGAAAAACTATACAGCTACAAATATTTTCTACAATGAAAACAATACTATACTTGCTAAATTCCTGAACAAAACAGTGAACAAATGAACAGAGTGAAAGTGCCCAATCGCAGGTCGTGGAATGTGACAAAGTGCAATAACTGTAACCAAGGATATATGATTTGTTATTCAGAGACCAGGCCCTCACTTTTGAGGCGATCCTTCGTAGAGTGCACATCTTTTCGATTCACTTCGTACTTGTCATGTCAAATCAGTGTTAATCTCGCTACAGATCACACGTCTAAACCGCGATTCAGTAATCAATTGTATTATCATTACCCCCAGGGGGCTTACGTCTAGTAAATAAATGTTTGGCTAACACGGGGCCCCGAGCTGAGTCTGGCTCTGTTTCCACTTGCTTGTGCCATGCTCCTTCCTCTATCTATACTGACTTCCCTTGGTCACCTCTTGTTCCTTTCGATCCCGACGCTATTAGAGCTAGGGTATCTTTCATTTTCCTCTTCTTCTCTTTCTTTTTCTTCTTTCTCTATTATTTCTTCTTTCCCCCGCAGGAAGATAAGTTTCGAGTGAGCATGGGCTTGGCAAACCCACGGTTCCGAGCTGGGGACTGGTATTGCGCCACCTGTCCTCGGACACCGTAGGCTTTGGAAATGCTTCAGCGACCACCATTGGCGCGATGGTGGAAAGTTGCGTGTTTTGAAGGGCAGAGATCTTGCCTTCGTTGGCCGGGTCGCGAGGAAGGATTAAACCTCTATAAAAAACCCTCAACCTCAAGGTGTGTTACGCGCCGATGAGGTGAATGGGTGTTGAGGACAAACATTCACTAGCGGACAACCTCTGGGGCAACTGCCGCACCTCAGTTGAGCAAGGCTTAGTGGCGTGATGCGGGGGCTCCACGTCATCGGACATTTAATTCCTCCGAACTCGTGGGTCAAAATGACAGATTCTCCGAAAACACTGCCTTGCGGAGTGGGCGAGCCGCAAGGTAAGAATTACGCCTCAAGGTCTTCGAAGCGGCCGAGGGTTAACAGCCCTCCTGCTTCAGAAACAAAGGATAATAAGAAACAGAATATTTCTCATGAAAATGCTTTTATTGTTATGTCACGTATAGACGGGACACTTGAAAAAGTATCCCCGTTCTATATTTACAAAGGATTGCAGGGTTTAGTTGGAGCGCTAAAATAAATTAAAAGGATGCGTAAATGGTCAATGCTGTTGGAAACCAACCTCAACAAGCAAGCATGGGCACTTTTAAAATGTACCCTGTTGGGAGAGATCCCTGTGTAGTGCGAGCTTCATGCTGCGCATAATTGCAGCAAGGGGGTCGTAAGTTAGAGGGACATTATTGATATGGCAACTGACGAGCGTGTTGCAGAATGGGAGACTGACCAGATAGTTGAGGTCAGTCAGTAAATGTTGTTCGGGACAAGACCAGTTCCTTCATCGTTACATTTGACTGTCCTAAACTACCAAGGGATCTGAAGGCAGGATATTTGAACCTGCAGGTCCGTCCCTTTATTCCGAATCCTCTGCGCTGTTTCAATTGTCAGAGGTTTGGACACACGACAACATAGTGTAAGGGACGTAATACCTGTGGAAAGTGCGGAAAGGAGGCACACGAACCCGGCGTCTCATGCCCAGGGCCTGCAAAGTGCACTAATTGCACAGGCAGTCACCCATATTAAAGCAGGGAGTGTGTCGCCTTTCTTGAAGAAAAGAAAGTGCTGGAAATTAAAACTACGGAGAAGATCCCGTACGGTGAAGCGCGGAAGAAATACAGGGCTTTATACTCTGTTTTTTCTACAAGTTACTCCACCGCAGCCAAGACTCTTGTAATAAAAAAGGAGCATATCTGTTCAAACCGATCTCACTGACGTGTCTACGACAATGTCGTGCACATGTCAGTGCAAATGTGGAAAGAAAAATGACTAAGCCATTCCCGAGAAACCTAAAACAACACCAACAGCGTCCATCGTCTACAAAAATTACAAGTAGTACTAAACCTGCAACAAAGACACAAAAGAAGATAAAGCCTGGTTCTAGGGCTAAACCCCTGAACCCTGTTCAATTTTTGAAATCAAGTACAACACCAAGCAAAAAATCGCAATGACGTAAAAAGAACGTCTCGGTGTTTTCTTCCTCGGAGTCGCAACGATTATTGTCCTACGGTGACGCGGAAATACACGTTCACGAACCTGACCCCGGACGCTCCAAACAATAATGGCTTCCATATTTCAGTGGAACCTTAATGGCTATAGAACACAACGTGAGGAGTTACAACTCTTAGAGCGACGTAATCCGATATGAATTTGCCTACAAGAGACACCTTTCAATAGAACACTCACCCTCTCTGCGAGGATACAGCAGCTTCAGATATGACGACACCACGAGAGATCGAGCAAGAGGTGGAGTTGCCGTTAGAAACACAATCCTCTGCTCACTTGCTCTCCTACAAACTCAAATTCAGGCTATAGCAGACAAAGTTCAAAGCGTGCCAGCCATGACCGTGTGTTCAGTCTATCTTCCTCCGACACGAGATTTCTCGGAGACTTCCCTCAAGAATTTAATTCACCAGCTCCCTTTGACCATTCCTCCTTCTCGGAAATTTTAACGCCCACAGTGTATTGTGAGGCTTGTCGAGCGATTGCTCCAGGGGCCGACTGCTAAATTGTCTCTTTGAGCGGGAAGATTTATGTCTACTGAACACCGGAAAGATGACCCACTTTACTTTTGCCACCGGCACTTGGACTGCTATAGACCTATCAGTTTTCTCTCTTGAAGTTGCTCATATCTTTCAATGGAAGGTAGAAGATGATCTGCATGGTAGCGACCATCATCCTATCTGGTTGTCCTTGCAGGAATGTGTGACTATTCCCGAAAGCAAGCCACGGAAATGGATTCTCAGAAAGGCAAATTGAACACTGTACCGTTCTCTGTCTGTCTTCACAGAAACGGGTAGTGTCCAAGAGAGGGTGGACCATCTGACCCAGGTGATTCATTACGCCGCTGAAGAAACCATTCCGAAAACATCTATTTTTCCGCGAAGACGCATGTCGCTCCGTCATTCGGGCAAGGCGAGAACATTACGGAAATTAATGGCTAGTCTATCTGCGGAAAACCTCGCCGCATATTGGATTGCTAGAGCAAAAGCGCGTAGAACTATCAAAGAATCCATATCCACCTCCTGGAAAGAGTTTCTCAGCACCATTATTAGAACAACATCGTCCACTAAAGTATGGGACTCAATCCGAATGATATCTGGAAGGTATTCTCGAGTCCCAATATCTGGACTCAATTATCAGGGTCGGGTTCTCACCAAAAACAGAGAAATGGCAACAGCAATGGCTGAATACTTTGCTGACCTGATATCTTCAGCAAACTGCGATCCTGATTTCGCGAGAAAAAGGGAAGTAGCAGAGAGCAAATCTTTTGACTTTCGTTCCACCAACTGGGAATCCTACAACTCTTCCTTCTTTATGTGGAAACTTGTGTCAGTTCTAGCGACAGCAAACAACACTTCTCCTGGCCCTGATTCGATTCATTATGAAATGTTGAGAGTACTCAGTCTCGAATCGGAAGAATACCTTTTGGATATCATTAATATTTCTTGGTCCGAGGTAGTATTCCGTAATTCTTGGAAGGAAGCAACGCTTATCTCTTTACTAAAACCAGGTAAAACAAAACGAAAATCAGATGTTATCGAAGCTTTGCCTTGACGAGTTGCGTTGGTAAAATTCTGGAGAGAATTATCAACGGACGTTTCGTCTGGTATCGTGAACGGAATGACTTGCTGAGTCGATCTCAGTGTGGTTTTATGAAGTTCCATTCCACCCTTGACAAATTACTTCTCCTAGAATCAGCAGTTCAAGATTCTTTCGTCCAAAGACATCTCATTGGAATATTCTTTGACATCGAGAAGGCTTACGATACTACTTGGCGTCATGGCATTTTACAACAACTCTATGCCTGGGGATTTAGAGGACGTCTTCCTCTAACGCTCCAGTCCTTTTTGGATCAACGTTTTTTCCGCTATAGAATTGGAAGAGACACCTCGGATCTCCTTCTTCAGGAGAACGGTGTTCCTCAGGGCTCAGTCTTGAGTGTGACCCTTTTTGCAGTGGCCATAAACAGCATAACGTCTGCTGTAAAGAATCCTGTTTTACACTCTCTTTTTGTCGATGACTTTGCTATCTTTTGTTCATCACAGAGTGTCACAGGTGCGGAGCGACAAATCCAACTCGTCCTTAATAGATTATACCACTGGTCGAAAACGACAGGTTTTCGTTTCTCTGCTGAGAAAACACGCTGTGTTCTTTTCAGTAGGAGACCAAGCCTTCTGGCAGAACCTCACCTCGCCCTGGGAAACAACGTTCTCAAATTCTATCCTTTTGTGAAATTCCTAGGTCTGATTTTTGATCAGAGATTGAATTGGATTGAACATCTAACAGACCTAAGAGCAAGAACATTAAAATCTCTGAATTTATTGAAGTGCCTCAGTAGCAGGGAATGGGGCGCTGATCGCTACTCCCTGCACCAGTTTTATCGAGCATTCATAAGATCTCGGCTCGATTATGGCTGCGTTGTATATAGCTCTGCTCGTGCAAGCTATTTAAAGAAGTTGGATAGTGTCCACCATGCCGGAATTCGACTAGTTACGGGAGCATACCGCACTAGTCCCATTCCGAGTTTGTATGTCGAGAGTGGCGAACCATCTCTTTCCCTCCGGCGGCAAATCCTCATGCTACGACACTTTTGCCACTTGCAAACTTTACCCGACAATCTGGTGCACAACGCAGTTTTTCATCCATCCTCTTCTTCCATCCGTTTCTACAACAACAGACTAAGAGCAACCAAACCTTTGGGATATCGCTTTAAACAAATTTTGGTAACCTTAAATATACGCACACCTAATGTCTTACATCAAGGTTTTAGTAAGTCTCCCCCTTGGGCTTTGCACAAGCCGAAGATTATTTTCGATCTTCTGCATCATGACAAAAAGAACATTCCAGCTCCGATGTAAGGGTATACTTTCAGCTAATCCTCTACAAACACCGTGACCGTATCCCTGTGTTTACCGACGGGTCGAAGCAGGACGATGGTGTCGGCTGCTCCGTGGTATTTCCCCGTGAGACCAGTGGCTACCGTCTAGGCGACTTGTGCAGTGTTTACACTGCTGAGTGCTACGCCATATTGCGAGCATTGCGAACTACAAAGTGCTCCATCGGATCACATTTCCTGATTTGTTCTGATTCACTGAGTGCCCTCCAAGCAATCCAGAACATGTATCTGGCTGTCTCAGGTATCGGAATGTCTCAGGAATCGAGTGGATTTCTCCACTATTCCAAAACGTGACCTACTAAATTCCGTCAAGATAAGGATTCTCAGTGAATGGAGCAATGAATGGTTAGCTGTTGAAAGGAATAAGCTCCGACTTATCAAATCATGTGTTAAGTCATGGAGCAGTTCCTGTAGGCCAGCCCGGCGCGACGAGGTCTTGCTGACCCGCCTGCGCATAGGACATTGTCCTCTCACTCATAGGTATCTCTTACTACTTGATGATGAACCCATTTGTGAGGAGTGTAGCTGTTCTCTGACAGTGCGTCACCTACTAGCTGATTGCAGAAGATACTCGAGAATACGGAGACAAATTGGTCTGGCTGCAGATTTACCAACAATTCTCGGAAATGAAACGGTTAATGTTAACAAACTATTGAATTTTATGAGTAGATCGGGGCTCCTCCCACAAGTTCTCGGGAGGGTTTAAAATTTTCATTCCATTTTTCATCTTTACTGTATTCTTTGTTTTCATCGTTCGTTTCTGTAATTCGAAAATATAGTATTAAAAAATTGTTTACCCTTCTTTTTTGGTGATATAATGTAATTTTATTCTGTTTTCTTTTCTTTCATCTTTCTATTTGGATATTTGATGATTTCAGGAGGGTTTTTTAGTGGGTATGGTCGAGATATTCGGCGAGTCCCACACACGGGGAAGAGTCACTGCGGCTCTTCTCTATGGTGCGAAACTGCATTTTTCCCTACTTGCATGGGCTCTAATGACCCTGGATGTTGACGAGCCCTAAAGCCCCACAAACAAAAAAAATCCACTGCTATAGTGCCACTCGTTCTTTTCGACTTCATTCCTTTTCCAGCATGTACACTGCTGAAAAATTTGCAAGTTCGTTCAGTGATCTTCAATACGGCGTCAGGTAATCTGCAGAGACTCTATTAGTGCTCTGTGGTCAGTGTTTTTTTTTGTAAATTCTGACACGCTTACACTGACAATTATAAATTTGATAAGCCATCTAGTATCTAAAAGTTTTGAAATATCGCTTTGTTGGGTTCCTGGCACGTGGGTAGAATGGGTTATGAAGAAACCGATAAGGCGGCGAAGTGGGCACGCAGAGGGCAGTCCTTGACCTTTTATCTGTCCCTACGTCAGATTCAAAAGTTGCCATAATATCGTCTCTTCTTGAGACATGACACGCCGAATGGCAAAGTGTTGTCTTCAAGCTGAGGAAAGTAAAAGACTCCGTTAAGACCTGCGTTTCATCATCCCGTGCGAACAAACGTGAAGAAGTAATCCTTACTCGCTCTCGTATTTGCCACTGCTAACTATCTCATGGTCATCTCTTACGCGGTGAACCTCCCCCCGTCTGTGAAACTTGTAACAAAACACTTACCGTGGAACATTTTCTTCTGGAGTGTCTTAAATATAATACCAGCCGACGGCGACACAATACCGAACAGTTTGAACGTTATGCTGGGACAAAATGAACCGATTTTGGTACGCCTTTTTAAATTCCTTGAGAAATGTGGCCTCTGGAATAATATCTGATCTCTCTTCGTATGTTTTTACTTAAATCCATAAACGAAACAGGGCTCCTCCTACAAGTTCTCGGGAAGGTTTGGAATTAAATCTCTGTCTTTGTTTTTCTTTAAATTTACATATTTCCTTCTCTAAATTTACTTTTTTCTTTGTTTTATTTTTTAAAATGTTTTAGGAATTGTCTTGTTTTTTTTCCTTTGGTTTTTTTAATGTTTTGTTATATTGTAACTCAGGAGGGTTTTTAGTGGGAATGGTTGAGTCTTCGGCGAGTCCCACACGCGGGGAGAGTCATGTTGGCTGTCCTTATTGCGTTACTGCACTTTCCCTACCTGTATGATATTTTAGGGCTCTAATGATCTCGATGTCGTTGAGCCGCAAAGCCCCACAAAAAAGGCCCCAATGTGATGGAAAGAACATAACGTTTTGCTGTATTTTTGAACACGTGGGAATAAGCGGAAATGAGGAAGCAGAAGTTTCCGCAAAAGCGGCATGCCTCAAGAATCGCGTGGATTTCTTTATGTTTCCAAAAAAGGCATATCCTTAATTCCTTCAAGGCAAGGATTCTGAGTGACAGGAACGATGGGTGGAAGACAATAAGCTCCGACTTATCAAGTCTTCTGTTACGTCATGGACCAGTTTCTGCATGTCAGCCATGCGGGAGTGCATGGGACATAGTCCTCTCACTGATCGGTACCTTTTATTAGTTAACGATGAATCCGTTTGTGAGGAGTGTAGATCTTTATTAATTGTTCGTCACATACTAACTGATTTCAGAAAATGCACAAAAAAACGGAGAATTGGTCTGACTGTAGACTTACCAACAATTCTCGGAAATGAAACGAAAGGTTTTAATAAAACATTGAATTATATGAGTACATCTTGGCTCCTCTTACAAGTTTTTTGGTATTGGTTCAATTTGGATTCTTCTTTCCTTTTCCCCTACTTTACTTCTATTACCAATTTTTTCCGTTATTTGAAAACTATATTGTCAGAATTATTTTCCTCTTTATGATACAATGTGTTCGGCAACTTTCTCTTTTTTTTGTATTTTGATACGTGTTAAATTCAGAAAAGATTTTTAGTGGGTAGTACCTGGATATTCGGCGAGTCTTACACAAGATAGAATCGTTACAGCTCTTCTTCATTGTGCAAAACCTTTTATCCCCACCTGCGAAGAATCTCCCGTTTACGAGTCCAAATACCCCGCAAAAAATCAAGCAAATTCGCTTATTTAGTAAACGGCAATGATAACTAAAAACGCCCCTCAAAAAGTCTGACAGAGTTAGGCTTGAAATGCAACTCTGCGCAGTCAACAGAATATTTTGTATATTTCTTGTATAAGCGGCCGAGGATTAAAAGCCCTCCTCCTCAAGGAACAAATTAGGATACGAAACAGAACATTTCACATGAAAATGTTTTTATTGTTATGAAACGTATAGACGGGACACTTGAAAAAGTATCCCCGCTCTGTATTTACAAAGGATTGCAGGGTTTAGTTGGAACGCTAAAATAAATTAAAAGGTTGCGTAAATGGTGAATACTGTTGGAAACCAACACCAACAAGCAAGCGTTGGCACTTTTAAAATGTACCTTGTTGAGAGAGTTTCCTGTGAAGTGCGATCTCCATGCCGCGCTTAATTGCAGCAAAGGGGTCTAAGTTGCAGGGACATTATTGATATGTCAAAAGAAAAACGTGTTGCAGAATGGGAGGCTGACCACGTAGTTGAGGTCAGTCAGATCATGAGGAAGGTAAATGGTGTTCTGGAGAAGACTAGTTACTTCATCGTGACATTTGACTGTCCTAAACTACCAAAGGAACTGAAGGCTGGATGGCTTAACCATCCGGTCCGTCCCTTTATACCACGTCCTCTGCGGTGTTGTGTCAGAGTTTTGGACACACGACAACATCGTGAAAGGGACGTGTTACCTGTGGAAAGTGCGGAAAGGAGGCACACGAACCCGGCGTCTCATGCACAGGGCCAGAAAAGTGCATTGATTGCTCAGGCAGTCACCCGGTATGGAGCAGGGAGTGTGTCGCCTATCTTGAAGAAAAGAAAGTGCAGGAAATAAAAACTACGGAGAAGATCCCGAACGGTGAAGCGCGAAAGAAATTCAGGGCTTTTCACCCTGTATTTTCTACCAGTTACTCCACTGCAGCCAAGACTCCAAAACAGATGAAAACCGTATCTGTTCAGGCCGATATCAGTGACGTGTCTACGACAACGTCGTGCACTTGTCAGTGCAAATGCGGAAAGAAAAATGACTCCGCCCTTTCCGAGAAACCTAAAACATCATCAACAGTGCGTCCATCTTAAAAAACAAACAAATAGTACTAAACCTACCGCAACAAAGACACAGACAAAGTTAAAGTAGGGTACCAGGGTTAAACCCCTGAACCCTGTCAAATTTTTGAAATCAAACAAAAAATCGCACGGACGTAAAAAGAACGTCTCTTGACTTTCTTCATCCGAGTCAGAATGTGTGTTGTCTGACAGTGACGCGGAAATACACATTCACGAACCTGACCCCGTAGGTTCTAAAGAGTAATGGCTTCCATACTTCAGTGGAACCTTAATGGCTATAGAACTCAACGTGAAGAATTACAACACTTAGCGCGTCGTAATCCGATCTATATTTCCCTGCAATAGACACCTTTCACCAGAACACTAACCCTCTCTGCGAGGATACAGCAGCTTTAGATATGACGACTCCACGGGAGATCGAGCAAGAGGTGGAGTTGCCGTGTTTGTTAGAAACACAATCCTCTGCTCACCTGTTTTCCTACAAACTCAATTTCAGGTTATAGCAGTGAGAGTTCAGAGCGTACCAGCAATGACCGTGTGTTCAATCTACCTTCCTCCGACACGAGATTTCTCGGAGACTTTATTTACTAGCTCCCTCGACCATTCCTCCTCCTCGGAGACTTCAACGCCCACAGTGTACTGTGGGGCTCGTCGAGCGATTGCTCCTGGGCCCGACTGCTGAATATTCTCATTGAGCGAAAAAATTTATGTCTACTGAACACCAGAAAGATGACCCACTTTGCGTTTGCCACCGGGTCTTGGACTGCTATAGACATGTCAAACTGCTCTCCTGAAGTTGCTGATATCTTTCAATGGAAGGTAGAAGATGATCTGCATTGTAGTGACCATAATCCTATCTGGTTGTCCTTGCAGGAACGTGAAACTGTTCCCGAATGCAAGCCCCGGAAATGGATTCTCAGAAAGGCAAATTGGACACTGTACCGTTCTCTGCCTGTCATCAGAGAAACGGGTAGTGTCCAAGAGAGGGTCGACCATCTGACCCAGGTGATTCATCACGCCGCTGAAGAATCCATTCCGAAAACATCTGTTTCCGCGAAGACCCTATGTTCCATGGTGGAACGAAGCTGAGTGCCCTTCAGGCAATCCAGAACATGTATCCGGCTGATAAATTGATCCAGAACATCCAGGAAATGCTTCTCTCACAGCAAAGTGGTGGAAAGAACGAATTTTTTTGCTAGATTGTGGGTTTCAGAGGAAATGAGGATCTCACGTTTCCGGAAAGTCGGCATGCCTCAAGACTCGCGTGGTTTTCTCCATGATTCCAAAACGAGATCTCATAAATTCCATCAAGTTGAGGATTCTGAGTGATTAGAACAATGAATGGTTAGCTGTTGAAAGGAATAAGCTCCGACTTATCAAATCTTCTGTTAAGTGATGGAGCAATTCCTGTAGGCCAGCCCGGCGCGACGAGGTTCTCTGACCCGCCTGCGCATAGGACATTGTCCTCTCACACATAGGTATCGCTTACTACTTGATGATGAACCCGTTTGTGAAGAGTGTAGCTGTTCTCTGACAGTGCGTCACCTACTGACTGATTGCAGAAGATACTCGAGTATACGGAGAACAAATTGTTCTGGCTGCAGATTTACGAACAATTCTTGGAAATGGAACGGTTAATGGTCTGAATTTTTTTCTTGTACAGGTGCTGGAGCAAAATCTCTCACAGAAGCCGGTTGCTTCCTACCATATGCAAATCGGACTTGTGCATAACTGGGTTTGGCGTGAATAAGTTCTAGTTTTTCCACCAACTTAACCATTTTGTTTTGAACACTTGAGGAACAACTGGTCCAGGTGTAGAAAGCCAGGATGGGACTGAATTTCCATAGCGATATTTTGAGTATTTAAAGCTCGAGGTGTAGCGTTTGTAGATGTACATAGAAAAGGCCTTTTTCAATGAAGTACATTAGACAGAACTATTTCCATGGTGTGGTTGGCAAGTCGTGGTCCTTAAAGTAAGCGAAACTGTTTTCCATATGATCCTATTGTATTTCTTTACTTGACCATTTACTTTGGGATTGTACGCTGAAGAGTGACTGGAAGCTATTCCATGCATTTTTAAAAATTCATGCACTTCTTGGGAGACCAGACAAGTTCCTCGATCTTAATGAATGATGACAGGGTTTCCAAAAAGGCTAAAGAGTTCTTCCAGTTTCTTGATATTTGTAGTCGAAGTCATGTCCCGACATGGGAAAGCAAAAGGATGGCGAGAGTATTCGTCCAAAACAGTTGAAATATATATTTTGGTTCGTGCAAGGTAGAGAACCTATATAATTTATATTTAATCTCTCAAATAGCGAGCTTCCTGTTATAAGAGTTTCCTTATATGCATAGTGCCTAGGCTTGAGCTCAGCACACTCCCGACATCAGGATCCAGTATGACGAACCTCTTCTATGGAAAATGGAAAGTTCTTTGTTTTGATCCAATGGTAAAATCTAGGAACTCCGGGATGACACAATTTCTTTTGAAATTCTTGCAAATTTGGCTTGCCTTGAATAGAAGCACACAGTATATCGTATCTACAGTTCCGCTTTCTTTTCCTGGGCGATATGTGATGTCGAATTTAAAGCAACGCAGTTCAAGTCGCCAACGTTGAATTTTTTCGTTCTTTATTTTTCCAGCTCTTCCGTTATCAAACATAAATGCAACCTACTTTTGATCAGTAATAATTTGAAAAGATTTGGCTATCAGAAATTGCCGCCATTTCTTCAAAGATTTAACTATAGCATGTGCTTTCTTTTCAATGGATGAATATTTTTTTCAGAATTCCGCCAAGTTTTTGATTCGAAAGCCACTGGTCACCCCTCTTGAGAAAGAGTAGCGCCAATTGCGTATTCGGAAGCATCTGTTTCTACAGTAAACGGTATTACATCTCGAATTGGAAACTTAAAGGCCGAAGCGATATGTTGTTTCTATAGTTCAAACGCAGCAATAGCATCGGATGGTAGGGGGAA
>NNCF01129717.1:14919-41552 GCA_002313205.1 Laupala kohalensis
CCTAATATATTTTGTAGCGGTTATGTTACACTATTAACTTTCTATTACCATTCTAGAAGGTAACAAATGAACTTTGTAAAAATTTCTTCTAGAACAGGAGAAAAGAAAAGTATTGATAACAATCTGCTTTCATTAAGCCGAAAAAACAAACAAAAACAAGTTGCGTAAATAGTGCAACCCACCAATCCAGATATAATTGGTAACCGTAATAAAACGTCACTTGTTCTTTTTTTAGAGACAAGCATCACTCCGAGACGATCTGTGCTAGCGAACACACCGTCTCTCCAGCCCCGGCACTCCATGAATGTCATGTCGCGAGTAGCTCAAAAGTGTCAATATTTGATCGCGACTAAATACGAGTGTTATACTTACTAACTGCTTTTCGACCACAAAATCTGGCGAACATTTTACTGCGCTTCTGTACAATTGTTATGAACAAAGTGTAACTTTTATGTCATTAACTTCAGTGCATGGAACTCTGTAATGGAACAAATTGTATATGAAGAATGGTTGGTAATTTTCCAGTAACTCTTAACCTCTGACTTCCATAAACTTTGAATTGTGAACAGCAACGTGAAACCCAGAGGACTTTGTGAGTACGTTTAAAACTTTTATAATCTGTCTCATTAGGAATTGTGAGAGCATTAACGGAAAATTATCAAACCAACAACAGGAGACAAATTTGACTAGCTGACTAAAGTAAATGTATATTCTATATGGTGTACCGTCCTTGCAAATATTTCAGTTTGTGCTATTAAATTGTCAGTGCCTTATCATCTTGAACCTGCGCGTATTATCCTTGTAACCTAGCGTAGTAGTTCAATTTACCCTTCTTAGTATAATTGAATTTATTTTGTAGGGGAAATCAAAAATACGAACACGCAATCACCTTACGAATCATTAAACATCATAACCCCCCAGGGGACTTACATCTAGTAAGTACGTGTTTGGCGAACACTAGGCCCGGAGCCTAGTCTGGCATTACTGCCACTTACTTGAGCCATGCTCATTCCTTTCTCGTTCCTGACGTCCCTTGTTCACCTCTTGTTCTTTTCGATCCCGACGCCATTAGGGCTAGGGTATCTTTAATTTTCCTACCTTGTCCAAGGGGACTAACATCTAGTAAGTACGTGTTTGGCAAACATGGGGCCCCGAGCTGATTCTGGCATTACTTCCACTTACTTGTGCCATGCTCCTTCCTTTCTCTTTCTGACCTTCCTTGGTCACCTCGATCCCGACGCTATTAAGGCTAGGGTATCTTTCATTTTCTACATTCCTCTCATTTTTTGTCCTACCCCTCATTTTTAGTCCTTCCTTATTCTTTGTCTCCGTAATGTTATGTGCCCCCCCTCATTTTATTCCTCGCTCCATTTGATGTATATTGTGAGATATGTTTTGGTTTGTTGTAGATCAGGATGGTTTTTAGTGGGTAGGGTTGAATCATTCGACGAGTCCCACACGCGGGGAGTCATGTTGGCTCTCCCTTGTGCGTAACTGCATTTTCCTTACCTGTACAAGTTTTTCGGGCTCCAATGACCTTTGATGTCGACATGAGGGGGCCGCACAAAAAAAATGAAACATTATTTAAGCACTTTAAATATAACTCACAATCTACACCCCTGACATTTTCATTGCCCTAGGTTACGTTAAAAAAAGATTTTGATGTATTTACAACATACAAAGAATTTCGCAAAAAATATTTATTCACAAGAAGTCTTACAACTTAGTTTTTCAACATAAGTTTAATTTCGCGGGGTCGATCAACGTATTGGAAAGTTATTCATTCTTAGCTTTTATTAATTTTGGCCCTGTACTTCAAAGTATCCATCTCTAATAAAAACAAGATTGACTAAATATCTTATGTGAATGTCATCTCCTACCTTGAGTTCTTCCTGTGATCTGCGATTCTTTCGTAGCTCCACGACGTTTTTCAAAGAAATTCTAATGTGATTTTCAAATTTGCATGCATTTGAAAAATGCTCCGTAGTGGACTTAAACGCGCCCTGGTGAACGCATGTGATATATTCGAATCTTTTGGTTTATACGTCTTCACGTTATGCGGCGGACAGACGCATTGACTCAATTTCATGTATGTGTATGGAAAACTGATATAGACTATTATTCCATTCTTACAATGTTTAAAGATAATATGATAAAACAGTCTTACTCTAGTTAATTAAGACCTTTTACGAAAAAGAAATAAAACAATTGAACGAGGATACTTAGTTATTTAAAGCGGGAGTAGACTTACCATGATCACGAGTCATCGTCACGTACTCAAACTTTTTAGCCTCGTTGCCTGGTAACGGATATTGTGAAACTATTAGCAAAACATTTCCTTTACCTAAAATCACCTTCACTAAACACTTGTTATTTGGCAAACATTGTAGAATACATTAAAACAGGCTGTGATGCGAAAATAAGTTTTATTTGCCATTAACTAAACGAATCCCCTCCCGCGAGATATTCAAAGAAAAATTATTTTGCTTTCTACAGCCGAAATACACATATTCCCCTTCCCTCCCTCTCATTTTAGGCAAGTGGTAAGCCCTTTGGTTGAAAATTCGTACTGCGTCCTGGAGGCGGAGACGGCGTCCATGCAATGCTCTGTGCAGATAGTGACTCCCTACAACGTGTAGCAGTCTCTTGGAAGGTAGAGCTGCATGAGTTCTCGGACACTTGGCTTATGTTTTTCTCGCAGTGTGGTTCTAGAATGACGCTGCACGGGTTCCTTTGGTAGTCACAAAATAAATAAAAACATGTATTAACTTCAATGGCAACGAAATATACGGAAATCACAAAAGCGGAAAACACAATATTAAGGTAGTACGAATTAATATATGTTGATCATCCTTATTGTTTCGAATTGACACAAATTATTAGGAGAGCTAGGAAATGAAATAGGTACATTGTGAAAATGTACCTGTGTTAAAAACGATAGTGATGGGATACTACATTTAGACATGCGAAAATCTTTAGTAACATTGAGGAAACTCATAATTTGTTTTTCTTGTAAAACTTTGAAGGTATTTAGATGATCCTATTGCGATTATCTTCATTTTACCTAATTATTTTCTTTCTATAGAATATTAAATGAAGACCAGGAAGTACGAAGCGAGACAAAACAAATTGCAATTTCTTGATAAAATGCACGTATTTTTTTAAATACTTGCTAAATGGCCTTCAAAATACTTATCTTTTCATTTTTTAATTTAATTTTACTGTCGGAATCATGGTTCTGGTTAGTTCCTCTTTCTGCATGCGCTGCTTGGCCGATGTTGAAGTTTTGTCTGTCCCTGCCATCGGGGAGGCGTGCTCTTTATCTACTTTCTAGCAGTCTTTTTATCTCCATTATCTTGGTCGCATATTTTTGAAATAATTTATACTTTGTTTTTATTAACGTCTTTACATGTATATTTAATACATTCAGCTGCTTGAATGATTTTATGAATTCTGCACGTTCCGAAATATCGTGGGCAATCCCATAACCTCTATAAAAAAACTCTCAACCTCAAGGTGTGTTACGCGCCGGTGAGATAAATGGGTGTTGAGGACAAACACTCGCTAGCGGACAGCCTCTGGGGCAACTGCCGCACCTCAGTTGAGCAAGGCTTAGTGGTCCCACGTCACCGGACATTTATTTTCTCCGCACTGGTGGGACAAAATGAACGATTCCTGTTTTTCCCAGCTTTGCGGAGTGGGCGAGCCGCAGGTTAAATATTACGCCTCTGCACCTTCGGAGCGGCAGAGGGTTTCCAGCCGTTCTATTTCAGAAACCAAAAAGGAAAAGTTAAAAAGCATTCCTTACGAGAATGTTTTTGTCGTTATGACACGTATAGACGGGACACTTGAAAAAGTATCCCCTTTCTATATTTACAAAGGTATTGAAGATCTCGTTGGTACATTGAAAAGTATGAAAAGACTAAGAAACGGAACGATGCTGCTTGAAACAAAATCGAGCAAGCCCGCAATTAACCTACTTGAATATAGTAAATTTGGAGAGTTCCCTGTAAAGTGCGAACTCCATGCTGCGCTTAATCGCAGCAAGGGGGTCGTAAGTTGCAGGGATATTATGGACATGTCAACCGAAGACGTAGTTGCGGAATGGGAGGCTGACCACGTAGTTGAGGTCAGTCAGATCATGAGGAAGGTTAATGGTGTTCAACAGAAGACCAGTTCCTTCGTCTTGACTTTTGACTGTCCCCACCTACCAAAGGATATTAAAGCTGGATTGGTTAACCTCTCGGTGCGACCCTTTGTTCAAAATCCACTGCGCTGTTTCAAGTGCCAGAGGTTTGGACATACAACATCTTGTAAGGGCCGTGAAATTTGAGGTAAATGCGGGAAGGCAGCACATGAACCAGACGTCTCATGCCCGGAGCCTGCTATGTGTATTAATTGCACAGACAGCCACCCGGTGTGCAGCAGGGAGTGTGTCGCCTTTCTAGAAGAGAAACGAATACAAGTGATCAAGACTACGGAGAAGAACCCGCACGGTGAAGCGCGGAAGAAATACAGGGCATTATACCCTGTATTTTCTACCAGATACTCAACCGCAGCCAAGACTCCTGTAATCAAAAAGAGCCTGTCAATCCAGGCCGATTTCACTGACGTGTCTACGACAACGTCGTGCACATGCCAGTGCAAATGCGGCAAGAAAGATATTCAAGATACTCCAGTTACACCCAAGACTCTCTCCACACCCCGTCCATCTAATACACAGACGAAGACCAGCAGTGTACTACATATTTCTTCCAGTATTAAACAAACAAAAAACATTCAAGGTTCGAAGGCTAAATCCGTGAACCTTGTTGACTTCATAAAATCAATGCCAACAACATCGAAGAAGTCCCAGAGTGAAGAATGTCTCCGTTCTTCCTACCTCCGTGTCGGAATGTGCATTGTCCGACGGTGACGCGGAAATGCACTTCAAGAGCGTGACTTACATCTAGTAAGTACGTGTTAGGCGAACACGAGGCCCCGAACTGAGTCTGCCATTACTTTCATTTGTACCATGCTCCTTCGTTTCTCTTTCCTGACCTCCCTTGTTCACCTCTTGTTCTTTTCGATCCCGACGCTATTAAGGGTAGGGTATCATTCATTTTACTCATTCTTCTTATTTTTCGTCCTACAGCCCATTTTTGTCCCCCCTTATTCTTTGTGCCCCCTCATGTTATGTACCCCCTTCATTTTCGCCACCCCTCCATTTGATGTATTTTGTCAGATGTTTTGGTGTGTTGTAGATGAAGAGGGTTTGAGTGGGTAGGGTTGAATCACTAAACGATTCCCCCACGCGGGGAGTCATGTTGGCTCTCCCTAGTGCGCAACTGCATTTTCCTTACCTTTACAAGTTTTTCTTTCTCCAATGATCATTGATGTCGACATGAGCCGTAAAGCCAAACAAAAAAAGAGCCTGACCCCGAATGTTTCAAAAAGTAATGTCTTCCATACTTCGGTGGAACCTTAATGGTTATAGAACTCAACGTGAAGAGTTACAACTCTTAGCGCGTCGTAATCCAATGTGTATTTGCCTAAAAGAGACACACCTTTCACCAGTACACTCACCCTCTCTGCGAGGATACAGCAGCTTCAGATATGACGACACCACGGGAGATCCAGCAAGAGGTGGAGTTACCGTGTTTGTTAGAAACTCTATCCTCTGCTCACCTGTTCTCCTACAAACTCCAATTCAGGCTATAGCAGTCAAAATTCAGAGCGTGCCAGTCATGACCGTGTCTTCAATCTATCTTCCTCCGACACGAAATTTTTCGGAGACATCCCTCAAGAATTTAATTCACCAGCTCCCTCGACCATTCCTCCTCGTCGGAGATTTCAACGCCCACAGTGTATTGTAAGGCTCGTCGAGCGATTGCTCCAGGGGCCGACTGCTGAATTGTCCCTTTAAATGAAAATATTTATGTCTACTGAACACCGGAAAGATGACCCACATTACTTTCGCCACCGGGTCTTGGACTGCTATAGACCTGTCAATTTGCTCTCCTGAAGTTGCTGATATCTTTCAATGGAAGGAAGAAGATGATCTGCATGGTAGTGACCATCATCCTATCTGGTTGTCCTTGCAGGAACGTGCAGATGTTCCCGAAAGCAAGCCACGGAAATGGATTCTCAGAAAGGCAAATTGGACACTGTACCGTTCTCTGTCTGTCTTCTGAGAAACGGGTAGTGTCCAAGAGAGGGTCGACCATCTATTTTTCCGCGATGACGCATGTCGGTCCGTCATTCGGGCAAGGCGAGAACATTACGAAAATTTAAGGCAAGTCCATCTCCGGAAAACCTGGCCGTATATCGGATTGTTAGAGCAAAAGCGCGTAGAACTATCACAGAATCCAGATCCACCTGCTAGAATGTGTTTCTAAGCACCATTAAGAGAACAACATCGTCCACTAAAATATGGGTCTGAATCCGAAAGATATCTGGAAGGTATTCTCGAGTCGCAATATCTGGACTCAATTATCAGGGTCGGGTTCTCACCAACAACAGAGAAATGGCAACAGTGATGGCTGAATACTTTGCTGACCTGTCATCTACAGCAAACTGCGATCCTGATATCAAGGAAAAAAGGGAAACAGCGGAGAGCACTTGTTTTGACTTTCGTTCCACAAACTGGGAAGCTTACAACTTTCTTTCTCTATTTGGGAACTTGAGTCAGCTCTAGCGACAGTCCACGACACTGCTCCTGGCCCTGATTCAATTCATTATGAAATGCTGAGATAACTCAGTCTCGAGTAGAAAGAATACCTTCTGGATATCTTTAATTTTTTATGGTCCGAGGGAGTATTCCCTAATTCCTGGAAGGAAGCAACGCTTATCCCTTTACTAAAACCAGGTAAGAACAAAACGAACATTAGTATTTATCGAAGCATTGCCTTGACGAGTTGTGTTTGTAAAACTCTGGAGAGAATTATCAACCGACGTCTTGTCTGGTATCTTGAACGGCATGACTTACTGGATCGATCTCAGAATGATTTCAGGAAATTCCATTCCACCCTGGACAACTTACTTCTCCTGGAATAAGCAGTTCAAGATGCTTTCGTCCGAAGACAACATCTCATCGGAATATTCTTTGACATCGAGAAGGCTTACGATACTACTTGGCGTCATGGCATTTTACAACAACTGTATGCCTGGGGATTTAGAGGACGTCTTCCTCTAATGCTCATGTCCTTTTTTGATCAACGTTCTTTCCGCTATATAATTAGAAGAGACATCTCGGATCTTCTTCAAGAGAACGGTGTTCCTCAGGGCTTAGTCTTGAGTGTGACCTTATTTGCAGTGGCCATAAACAGCATAACGTCTGCTGTAAAGAATCCTGTTTTACACTCTCTTTTTGTCGATGACTTTGCTATCTTTTGTTCATCACAGAGTGTCACAGGTGCGGAGCGACAAATCCAACTCGTCCTCAATAGGTTATACTACTGGTCGAAAACGACAGGTCTTCGTTTCTCTGCTGAAAAAACACGGTGTGTTCTTTTCAGTAGGAGACCGAGCTTTCTGGCAGAATCTCACATCACCCTGAGGAACAACGTTTTAAAATTTTATCCTTTTGTAAAATTCTTAGGTCTAATCTTTGATCAGAGACTGAATTGTATTGAACATCTGACAGACCTAATAGCAAGAACATTAAAGTCTCTGAATTTATTAAAGTACCTCAGTAACAGGGAATGGGGCGCTGATCGCTACTCCGTGCACCAGTTTTATCGAGCATTCATAAGATCTCGGCTCGATTATGGCCGCGTTGTATACAGTTCTGCTCGTGCAAGCTATTTAAAGATGTTGGATAGTGTCCACCATGCTGGAAATCTACTAGTAACGGGAGCATACCGCACTAGTCCCATTTCGAGTTTGTATGCCGCGAGTGGCGAACCATCTGTTTACCTCCGGCGACAACTCCTCATGCTTCGACACTTTTGCCGCGTGCTAACTTTACCCGACAATCTGCTGCACAACGCGGTTTTTCATCCATCCTCTTCCATCCGTTCTACAACAACAGACTTAGAGCAACCAAACCTTTGGGATATCGCTTTAAACAAATTTTGATAACCTTAAATAAACGCACACCTAATGTGTTACATCCAGGTTTTATATACGTCTCCCTCTTGGGCTTTGCACAAGCTGAAGATTATTTTCGATCTTCTGCATCAAGACAAAAAGAACACTTCAGCTCCGATGTTGATGGTATACTTTCACTTAATCCTCTACATACACCGGGTCCGTATTCCTGTGTTTACCGACGATCCAAGCAAACTGATGGTGTCGGCTGCTCCGTGGTTTTTCCCCGTGAGATCTGTGTCTACCGTCTAGGCGACTTGTGCAGTGTTTACACTGCTGAGTGTTACGCCATATTGAGAGCATTGAGATCAACAAAGTGCTCGCTGATCACATTTCCTGATTTGTTCCGATTCGCTGAGTGCCCTTCAAGCAATCCTGAACATGTATCTAGCTGATAAGCTGATCCAGAACATCCAGGATGTACTTTTCTCACTGTAAAGTGATGGAAAGAACATAATATTTTGCTGGATTCCCGGACACGTGGGTATCAGAGGTAATGAGGAAGCAGACGATTCCGCAAAGACGGAATGTCTCAAGAATCGCGTGCATTTCTCCACGATTCTAAAACGAGATCTCATAAATTCCGTCAAGATATGGATTCTGAGTGAATGGAACAATGAATGGTTAGCTGTTGAATGGAATAAGCTCCGACTTATCAAATCTTCTGTTAGATTCCTGTAGGCCAGCCCGGCGCTACGAGGTCTTGCTGATCCGCCTGCTCATAGGACATTGTCCTCTTAATCATGGGTATCTTTTACTACTTGATGATGAACCCGTTTGTGAGGAATGTGGCTGTTCTCTGACAGTGCGTCACCTACTAACTGATTGCGGAAAATACTCGTGTTTACGGAGAGATATTGGTCTGGCTGCAGATTTACCAACAATTCTCGGAAATGAAATGGTTAATGTTAATAAACTATTGAATTTTATGAGTAGATCGGGGCTCCTCCCACAAGTTCTCGGGAGGGTTTAAAAATTTGCATTCCTTTTTCATCTTTCCTGTCTTCTTTCTATTCATCGTTCGTTATTGTAATTAGAAAATATAATATTTAGAAATTGTTTTCCTTTTTGTGATATAATGTATTGGTATTCTTTTTTCTTTTCTTTTATCTTTGTATTAGATATTTGTTGAATTCAGGAGGGTTTTTTAGTGGGTATGGTCGAGATATTCGGCGAGTCCCACACACGTGGAAGAGTCACTACGGCTCTTCTCTATGTTGCGAAACTGCATTTTTCCCTACTTGCATGGGCTCTAGTGACCTCGATGTTGACGAGCCCTAAAGCCCCATTTTAAAAAAAGTAGCACAAGACATACTGACTATTTGACTAATTAATTATATGTAATATTTTAGAATGAGAAATGGTAATTACATTTCACTCTTCGTGAAAGAACTAAAATTAATCACTTTCAGACTACAACTTTTGATGCGAGAATTAAGCTTTTGATGGGAGAACTTTCTTAAGTCAGCTGACTGTGAGAATTCTCAAAGTTAGATTTGGGATAGAGAGTAGATTGTATTAGAGTAGTATTGGATAGAATAATGGAAGCTGAGAACAATTTCTAGACCTACACTGTTCTCCTTTTTTAACGAGATGTGTGTACCATTGATATTCATTTGGAAAGACTATAAATCGTTTTCAATGAGCGTCTATTTTATTTTCGAACTAAGAAAGAATGTTTCTTTATTAAAATGGAATTACCATTCTCAAGTTAGTTCGATGTAATTCCTACGTAGAAATTATACAAATAAAAAGGGCCAGTGATGGAGAATAATAAATAAAGTAAAAAAATATAATTGCACACAAAAATCTTAAAAGAATAACAATATTTACAACAATATGAAGTCTTTTTTACTGACGTGTATCGCAAGTTTCATCACATGTAAACTGTTTTTTTTTTTTAAAGTTTGAAAGAAATATTAAATTTATTTTATTTCTCGAAACAATATGTTCTTTAGAAATAAAAAAGTTAGTTTCTAGTACCGGGTAACTAAGAATAAAAATTGCAAACACTGAAAAACAACCACTAATTGTCAGAAAACAGTAATCCTTACATTTTCCTGTTTAAAACATTTAAAGTGGTATAAAATTTGTAAATAAAAAAGTAATAATTTAAGCTACTGTGAAAGCAAAAGTGAAATTTTGATGTTAGGAACTACGAAATAATACTGAGTTTCTCGCTTTCAATTTTTTACCATGTAACAAAGATTATTGTTTTTTAATTATTATATTTAATTATATTTATACAAGGACTTTGTCTTCGAGAATGTCACTATTCATTTCAACGACCGCAGAAACCTCGATCCCAACACTCATATGGGTCACTTTCGGTTAATTTTACGTTATATTCTTTCTCATCCCAACTCAAAGGGTGTTTATTTATTATAGAGGGCAATCGTGTAACCTAGCGCCACTGTCGCATTGCCCGTTGACGTCACCGCTCGCTCCACTATATATAGTCGGGTGTCACCAGCTGAAATGCCTGTTTCTAGCAACTCGACCTGTGTGTTACGGCCACGTAAGTACTAAGGATGCGGGCAAAACGTCTGTCAAGAGAGAAGAACTGCCGACACGCCTTTCAAACCCGAAATACATTTTACATGAGACTGTCCGTGGAAACCTTCATACTTTTAGTAGTGTAATAATACAAACTACGAAAATGTAAGAAATTTAATGATTAATACATTATGTATTAAAGGTTTTATACATAACAATGAATTAATATGTTGTCTGGAACTTTTGCTTTTTTTATCTTGTTGAAGATTAATAAACATTTTAGATGCTAAAAAACTATACGTCTTTGTAAAATGGGTCATCATGGGTCCTATGGACATAGATATCATTTGTATTACGCAATTTCTTCTTGTATGTATCAACAGTTTTTGAATTACCACTCTTCTGATAGAAAGTCTTTAGTACTTTATATACAAACATATTTCTAATCGGTAAATTACTCAAAGAAATAAATAATGACCGAGATGTATTTATTTTGGATTTTTTCATAATGCTCAGAAAATGCTTATGTAATACAATTAGAGTTTCGTAGGTTCCACCCGAACATTGAATCCCATAAACCAGTCTACTATGAACTAATGAGAAAAAAAGATTTCTTAGTAATTCATTAGAGCACATGCTCCTTAAAAAAATAAAAACACTAAGAATATTCTTAATTTAATTTTTTGAAGTTTCTATATGTTTTTTTCCAGGTTAGTTTTTTATCTAGTATCACTGCTAAGTGTCTCATATATGGATTGATGATTATATTCTAATCATAAATCCTAAGATCTCTACGTAAACTAAAGTTTGTTATGTTTTGCATGCACTTAGGACCATACTATTTGTCAAAAACCACAAACTTTATAATTTCAGGTCATTGTTAATTTTTAATTAAACATTGTCCCATGATTCATCAACATAACAAAATGCAGTGTCATCCGCAAAGGATGTCAATTGTCCCTGAAATATACCTTTACACAAGTCATTGATAAAAATCAAGAAAAGTAAAGACCTGAAGACTGACACTTGTCTTTTATTGACATATTGTTTTGTTCAAAGAAAACCCTCAGTAAACTTTCAAATTGTACTTCCAATATACCAGTTAATGAGACTTCTCTCGTTTGGTGCAGTCACGTGAAAAATCTACGAATTTATATTGAACGCTTGCTAAGTTGGGAAACCCAAATAGACGAAACATGTAAAAAAATTTACTCCGCCATCCACTACTAATCTTTCACCAACAGGAGTAAAGAAAATGCTTGTTAAATCTCTTGTCATGCCGCACTTTGATTACTGCGACTTTCTTTTCACTGACTTGACGGAAGTAATGAAACTTAAAGTAGCTCAGAATTCATGTATTCGTTTCATTTTTGATCTCAGGAAGTATGACCATGTGACAGAATTTTTCAAAAAATCCAGGACACTCACACTCGAACGTCGAACGCTGAATTGCCAATCTCTTCTTTATAAAATAAAAAAAATGGACATTTGACAGTTCTAGCAAAACGTTTTAATTTTTTAAAGTGGATCGCGCGCGAGGCTCACATCTCTCTATTCCTCGGCATATACTTTATATTACCTCTTTTATAGTAAATCCTTCACAGTACACACAATACGTTCTTGGAACAAACTTCCTGCTCAACTCTATCAACTTTCTCTTCTTTCAGGCGACGTCTTATAGAGTGGATGGAAAACAATGCCCTTTAGTATTCCCACATCCTCTGTCTATTCTTTCTCCTTCATTTGCATGCTTTCTTTCCTTCCTTCCTTCCTTCCTTCCTTTTTTCCTTTCTTCCTTCATGCCTTTTTTCCTTCCTTCCTTTCTTTCTTCCTTCCTTATACTCCATTTATTATTTCTCTTCTTTACTTTTACATTATCTCTCTTTCATTCTTTCAGTACTCTAGCTTCATATGATCTTATGTAATATATAATTTGTAAATACAGTGTAATAGTATCTAGTAAGGTACAATAATATTATAATATGTAATTTGTAAATATTGTCATTATGTAATAATTTGTTTTGATATAATTGTTGTAATCACTATTTTTTTTCTGTTTGTATATTCTTAATTATATTGTACTGTTACTGCTTCTTTTAACCCATGTTCGGCACTAAGCCGCCATCCTGATTGAGGTTTTGCTGGGTTTACTCAATCGCTTAAGGTTTTACCGGGATGGTCCCTAGTATTGCTTCCCAGTTTTAAATGTAAACACGACCCTCCCTATTTTCATCTTGTATTTAAAATGTAAAAGTTTTAAAATGGTTAGACGGAAGAGCAGACCTTAAGGTCTGAGCCTCGCCAAAATAAAGGCACTTTTATTATTATTATTATTATTACTCAGGAGGGTTTTTTAGTGGGTGTGGTCGAGATATTCGGCGAGTCCCACACACGGGGAAGAGTCATTACGGCTCTTCTCTATGGTGCGAAACTGCATTTTTCCCTACTTGCATGGGCTCTAATGACCTCAATGTTGACGAGCCCTAAAGCCCCAAACAAAAACAAAATTCTACCAGATACTCTACTTATGAATTCAATTAAAGCACTTTCAGTTTTTTATCCCTTTCTAAATCCAAATTGATATTTTTGCTAAAAAAGTGTTTTATTTCAAGAAAGCTGATCAGATGTTTTTTATTATCTTTTCTATAATCTTGAAAAAACTTGACAATATTGAAATAGGTCGGTAATTATCACACAATGTTTTTGTACCATTCTTACATACTGGTATTACATCAGCTTCCTTCATTTTCTCTGAAAATTTACCAGTTTCAAAGCTTAAATTAATAATGAACAGAAGGACCCCACATATTTTAATATATATAGATTTCAAAATGTATGAGCTAATACAATCTAATCCCGTTAAATTGATGCTTTTGAGTGTATTAATTATATTTAGGTCAGAATCAAGCAGATCCTCCAGGGGACTTACATATAGTAAGTACGTGTTTGGCAAACACGGAACCCCGAGCTGAGTCTGGTATTACTTCCACTTACTTGTGCGAGGCTCCTTTCTTTCTCTTTCCTGACCTTCCTTGGTCACCTCTTGTTCTTTTCAATCCCGACGCTATTAGGACTAGGGTATCTTTCATTTTCTTCTTTCTTTTATTAATTTTATTTTTATCTTTGTAATGGTTTGTGTATTGTTTCGAAATATGTTGATTTTTGAGTTGTAATTCAGGAGGGTTTTTAGTGGGTATAGTTGAGTCATTCGGCGAGTCCCACACGCGGGGAGAGTCATGTTGGCTCTCCTTAGTGCGTAACTGCATTTTTCCTACCTGTACTGTATTTTNGCCCCACAATAAATAAATAAATAAAGCAGAGGACCTATAAATATAGATTGAAGTTCAGAGAGGTTCGCGAAATGTGAACTTATATCATGAAAACATTGTTTGTCGGAAATAGCACTTCTTTCTATTATTTTATCAGCTATTGTCAGAAAATAGGAGTTTAATTCATTAGCTATTTCTTTGGAATCTTCAATTATTCTATTTTTTACTTCAAGTTTAATTGGTTACTGTTCGAAGTTTGGCCTGTTATCTCTCTCAATATGCGAAGTCTGTTTTAAAATATTTTTATGTTTTTCAAATAGATTTTTATAGTATTGTTGTTTTAAGGAACGTTTAAGCCGCCATCCTGATTGAGAGTTTTGCTGGGTTTATCCCTAATCGTTTAAGGTTTCCCGGGACGGTCCCTTGCTTTCCCAGACTTAAATGTGAACGTTACTCCTCCCTTATTTCTCTACTTCTGTATAAAAATTTTTTTCTTACGTGGTTAGGCGGTAAAGCAGACACTTTGGTCTGAGTCTCGCCACTAAATAAAGACATTTTATTATGTTATTATATCTGAGAAGTTTATTTCTAATAATCAAAAGTATTATTTTAGATTTTTGTTGTTTCTTGATCTTGTTCGCAAGCAAATTTCTGTCACGTATTCGTTTACAAATACCATAGCTAATCCAGGGTTTAAGTCTAACTAGATTATTCCTTTTTGTGGTAGTCTTTTCCCGACATTTGTAAATGTAGTCAATAAGTCTAGAAATGAAAACATCGTACGCTACGGAAACATCTCGTTACTGATAAAACATCCAACCAATTCTCATTATCCGAGGGAGTTTAAAGTAGGTCGGTGTTTGTGCGATAAGGAGAACGCTGGTGCGTGATCTCTGTTTCGATTCCACAGTCAACTGGTCCACCATCTCTCCCCAAGACACACATCTGTCATCCAATGATCTGTTATGTCAGTTTCTATAACCCTCCATTTGAATTTTAACTTTATTTATAGATTTAACTAACACATGATTAATGCATATTTTGAATGGGCTCTAATGACCTCGATGTTGACGAGCCCTAAAGCCCCACAAATTTTTTTTAAGAAAATGCATATTTTGGACATTTTTGTAACTCTAGTAGGTTCATTTATTAACGACTCAATACCTCAGCTGGCCAATGTTATTAAATAGTCATCAATTAAATTACTATTTTAACAATGAACAACAGAAGTCACAAGTTGGTTAACACTGGAATGAACAAAAACAACTACACCAGATTTATATTTCTCACCCGTTTTGGTAAAGAGATTATAATTTGGAATTTGATACTTATCCAAATTTCGGAAGGAACTATAATTTTTGGCATGTGTTCTAAGACTGACTTCTCGACTAAAAAACGATCAGAATTTGCTCGTAGACTCCTTATGTTTAGATGAATCACAACTAAACCAGTAACTCGGTCTAAATAGTTTATAGTTTTTGTGATACTCATTAATAATTAAAATTGTCAGAGAATATAGAAATAAACATTATTATGAACATAATACCAGCTCACAAACAATTCAGATCAGCCTGGGATTTTAAGGTATAAAAGGTGCATTTTCTTCCTTTTTCATGAAGACCTTGCGCCCACAAACCCGTAGCTAGTGGTAATGGTGTTTTCTAGATTCACTAGCCATGCCAAGTAACTTCTTTCTCACTAGGGGACAGCGACTCATTTTCTTAAATCGGGGTGTCCATTGGCAGATTCAAGTGCCTTTTGGATATCTGCTTCTTGAGGCGTCGTTTGGTGAGTATTGCATATCCTTCTGACGAATTTAACAAAAATTCCTGGTAGTCCAGAAGCATTAGATCTTTTTTTTAAGCATATGACATGTATCAATCTTTGACTCCTCAATCTCCATTCCAAGTGTCTTTCCTACATTCTTTACAGCATCAACTGTATTCTCGCTTTTACAGCAAAAGAATGTATTCTCGCTTTTAACTGTTTGAGTGAAGAACAGCCCCTAATATCATCCGGAAGATTGTTCCTTTCCCTAATCACAATCAGTGCGAATGAAATGTGGGCATAGTTGGTTTTATGTCGTGGCATCTGTAATAGATTAGCTTCTTTCTGTGTGGATGTTGTGAGAAAATTAAATTTATTCTCTACTTATACTATTTGTATTGTTAACATTAGCACTACCGCACAGTGGCGGTGATAAGGGGGGCATACTTAAGGAAAGATAAAAAAAAATCATTTTAACCGTCTCAAACCGGGAATTATTACAAAAAAAAGACACCATCCTTGGTGTGGTAATCACCAATTTTCTTTCCTTTAATTTATTTAATTATTTAAATCATACTTAGTTAAAATATACAAAATATGTCATGTTAATGAAAATTATCAGTATTTTTTTGCCCTCACACACGCTTTTGATTCCCTATCGCCGCCATTGCTACCGTAAAGATGAATTCAACGATGTAAAAGTTTCTCTATCGTGTGTGTTAAGTAGATCGTGGTGTAGAAGGTTTCGTCACCAGGATTAAGTTTCCTCTCGGATCGGCATCTCCAACTTCCAAGAAAGAGATTGCAGTAGCCGCGCTCAATCTGCACAACGGACGCGCGTGCCTCGTCCGCTTAATGACTACCGTTTGTTGCCCCCCCCCCGACCACGCACGCCTACAGCCAAAGCTTCTGCCACTGGCGTCTACCACGCGCGAGCACTAGTGTTGACGCGTTGCTGCCACACGAGTGATTTCCCAGAAGACCACGCGGCTTCATACTGCCCTCGGTGTTTCTCTCTCTCTTTCGTCCTATTCACATTTCTCCTTATGTTTCATTCCTGCCTTTCCCGTTTCTTAGCTACACTTGATCTAAAGCTCCCTGGTGGTTCATTTCAATTTATTTCAATTCTAAGATACCAATATTTCTTTGAATTTTAAAGATATGTTAATTTTTAAGATATATACTTTCTAACAAACCTTCTTGCTTTATTTTAGGGATAAAGTACACAATCTATGCGAATCATAGAATTGATTTTTGAAACATTTTTCTTCATTTAAAGAACAAATTTTAAGTCAGGTATCTCGAAAAACGCCGGTTTAATCAACATGGTGTGCTGTTGGTGGTGAATATGAGTTTTCGGATTCTTAACAAAAATATGTCGTAGATGGTTCTTTCCGTGATGCAGCGGGTTGTCAGTTTAGGAGGTTCAACAGGAAATGTGGTGGTCAAATCCGCTAGAAAAATATTTTGATTCCACGTCTTTGATTCCCGTAGTATCCGTTCAGATTTGGCAACGCAGAACACGTGGTTCGGCTTGTTAATGTCTCGGGTGTTAACTTAAGTGGCGAAGTGTTATGCGAGGAAAATGTCTAAAATGGAAAACGTTTTATTGAAAGGAAAAGATGGTGACGGAGCAAGAATGCTCAAGAGACGAGGAAAAATATACTAACTATATTCAATAGCAATAGTTGCTTAGATAGTCCTAACTTCCAAAAAACGAAAAATATGAAATTGAGAATACAAGGAAATACAAGAAATATGAAAAATTATAATTAGGTGGTGATGGCGTATTGTTTTTACTTCCCTTGAAATAAATATAATATTCCGAAAATATTGTATTGAAGGTGCCAAAGTGGCTTTCGGAAACTTGTTATCATTAGTTACCTACAATGATATAATGTATTGGTATTCTGTTTTATTTTCTTTCATCTTTCTATTTAGATATTTGTTGATTTCAGGAGGGCTTTTTAGTGGGTATGGTCAAGATATTCGGCGAGTCCCACACGGGGAAGAGTCATTACGGTTCTTCTCTATGGTGCGAAACTGCATTTTTCCCTACTTGCATGGGCTCTAATGACCTCGATGTTGACGAGCCCTAAAGCCCCCCCCCCCAAAAAAAAACTACAAACAAAGTTAAAAGAAAAAAGAAAAAAAATGTGAAAAACTTGTGGAGCTAAGAATATAAATATACACTTATGTTTCTTATCACTATTAACAATTATTTGGTCATTATTACCTTGATTTACCTTAATTTACCTTAATTTATTACCTATATTATTTTATTATTAATTTAATTACCTTGATAACTATTACCTTTATTTCAAGTAAAATACGAAAATTTCCGGAAAAAATGAAATTAAAAATAAAATCCACGGAATGTATACAAAAAATGGTTAATTTTTTTAGTAAAACCCAATTTTGGTTAAAGATACTTATTGTAAATAATAATATGAAAATGTTATTAAATTGAAATGTATTAACTTAAATTCAAATATTTTGGTCTTACAGTTACATAAATATATAAAGAGACAACATCAAATTCTTGATATCAATTCTTCGCTGTAAGTTATACTGGATGTATGTCTCATTGTTTCGAAGTCGATATGTTGCGATTCCTATGCTTTTCTTTTGTTCAAACAAATACACCTCATGAACGTGTATGCGTGCGACAGTGCCACATCTGATAAGAGCAAATGTAATTACATTGAAGAGCTGACGTTTGAGGCAATGGAATTTTGTATTTTTTCGACATAAATGTATCAATATTTAATAACCCACCTTAGTCCATGTTTTCGACAGTTATTGTTAATTCAAACCTTTTCTTGTAACTAAAGTTAATTTTACTCAGTTCTCACTCTTAATTGTTTTACTATAATCAGAATTATTCGGAAGGTCATCGTATGTTCAAAAGAAACCATGCCAGTTAAATCGAAAAACTCCCGCCCTCTCCTCCCGCCAGAGGACTTACATCTAGTAAGTACGTGTTTGGCAAACACGGGGCCCCGAGCTGAGTCTGGCATTGCTTCCACTTACTTGTGCCATGCTCCTTCCTTTCTCTTTTCTGACNCTTTTCGATCTCGACGCTAGTAGGTTGCGAGGGCTAGGGTATATTTCATTTTCCTCGTTGTAATGTTGTGGCATTGTATGTTTTGAGATATGTTTTGATATATTGTAATTCAGGAGGGTAATTTAGTGGGTAACTGCAGGAAACGAAGACTGATTACTTCATATTTCAACCCCTGATAACGTGACATTCTACACACACATGTATGCATGTTCATGTACATAATTTATTAAATAAAATTTCTCGATTAACCGTCGTCTTCAGTTACCCGTGCGACCCTTCCCCCTCATTACCACGAATAATCGAGGTTATACTGTATACTTTTGGCATGTGGATTTCCGAATAAGAAAAGAAAAAAAAACGAATTTTCACCAAACTGTGTACCTAGCCCATTGTCCTGAGGTAAAAATCCCCTTATATGCCAAAAATGGTGAAAATTCTTAGAACCGTTTCCGAAATATATATTCACATATATACAAGAATTAGGAGCCAACTAATTATCTCCAAGAGAAATAATTTCCTTACAATCATGTTAGTAAGTAAAATTCATAAAAAATTACCCAAGTTGCTGTGATATAATAGTAATTTATAATCTACAATAAAAAGTAACCACATAGTTATAGCATATGAATAAAGAATGCTTGAATTAATATTCTAGAAATTTGTGTGTAACAAATTAGCTCCATCTAAATATTAAAGAAATACGTTGATGAGAAAATGTGTAGAACAATCATAAAAATATTTTACCTTGGTATTAAAAGCTATTTTTTTTATCGCAACACATTGCAAGAAAAATTTAAACAAATCCTAAATGATCCATAATATGAAATGAGTAAAGTGCAGCTAAATCAGGTATACTTAAATACCAGGCAACACAACCTCAATAATAAAGCATTTCATATTTCGCACGCCTGTCTTTATAAATGGGTAGATTTGTGACCCGCAATCAAGGTCGAGATTCACGCTCTAAAATAAGCATTATAAGTTCTTCTCCTGTCCGCTTTGAAGTTTTCCGTATCCGAGCATGTGGCTCCAACAACTTCGTTGGTAAAAACTTGTTAAAATATCGATCATGAACTCATCAGTGCAGAATCAATTGGCGGCGCCTTTTGCCAGAGCTATCTGGAGCGTTAGGATATAGGGAGCTTTCACACTGGAAAGAGAAATGTGCATCGAGGAACAGTTTGAAACGGAGATCAATGAGAGCTTTCAGATTGCACGCCTCTTTCGATCTCCAATGCAAAAATGTTTCTCGCCGCACTATCTCCAGCGGGAAACTAGTACTACTCTAGAAAAAAAAGGGGATTTTACCTGGAAAATTTATTCTGATTTATTTTCGGTCGCTAAATCTGAATTTCAAGTTTGTGTTAAGATATCTCTGCTGCGTAACTCAGCATTTTGAAAAACAATATTAAAAAAAGTTTTTTGGAAATATTTTGTTCTCTTTTGGTTTTAGAGGAAAAGTGATTCTTTACTCAAAAGTGTAGACAAAAAACAACAATTAACTCAGTTTATTATCAATTTTTCGTTATGATGTATAGCAACTCCGCTAAAGCACGCCGGGTTTGACCCAAAAATACGTATTCCGTTCCTTTTCGCGTTTCTTCGTCGGTTCACAACGAAAACACGTGTATACAAATTAAAGAAAAATAAAAGTTCTATAAAATGACCCCGCATCCATTTCTTTCCCATGAGAACGGTTCTGCTTGCAGTTCACGTGGCAAGTAGATAACGTTGAATTTGACAGCACTGATAATTCTTGTCGTTTTTTAATTTCAATCTTCACATTCAAATGAAAATCACTTGAAGGATGATGTTTTGAGGCACAATTTATCAGTTTGGGCACTTCTTCTATTCTATTATGCGCATTGCAATTTAGTTGCTTGATTAAATAAATTGTTACTGCCATAAAGCAATAGCCATGTTTTTCATAAAATGGAGCATTATAATAATAAAATAATAGGAAGTTTTTTTCGTTTGCTTTACAAATAAATGTGATTTCAATTATTATCGCATGGTTAAATTATTTTCTTCGTACTTTTTTCGAAATCATTAATCGCCCGGGTTGGGTGAAAATGCTGTCATCAAAGGTGGTTGAAGATACTGTGGCGGGAGCGGGCGTTGGAATCCTCGACACAGTTCATGTGACACCGAATATGTTCGTTGCGTATTGTCATGCAACAAGTTAAATGTTCCACATTCGGCCATGTGGTCTTCAAGAAAAATGTCATCATCAGGAACATTATCACAAGATATGTAACAGTACAAATAGAGGTGCATCGAAGGTTGTTCTTCCTGCATCTGTAAGTCCCATGGCACCCTTTTTTGCACTTGCAAGAAATCATGTTCAGGATTTTATCGGGAACAGGAGCGCCTGAGGTGGTAAAAGGACCATGTTTGCTCTGTCTCCATCCCCGTTCACAAGGATTTTTTCTTCTCCTAGCTAACCTTCGGCTTGATGCTTACGCAGTGAATATTGACTTGAGGCTCTCTCGGTAGGTGGTAGAGATGCAAGATTTGGATTATGTTTGAAAGATGACTGAATGAAACATTTATATATCTAATTATTAACACATATTCCATGCCCGTTATTACCATATAAATACATCAAGATCTTTTGACCAGCATCAGATATAATATCAGGAGTGGAATTGGGATCTTTGAATAGACTAGTATGAGATGCTAAGTTGGGATGTTTTCTCAGAATGTTCACAAATTTTTGTACCTTGTTTAAAAAAGGGCAGATGTATGACTCCCACTAAACGCATGTAAAAAGAGAATAATTTTCATTGACGCTTCCGGGTTGTACAACTTGTCCACATTTGTTGCCTTACCAGGTTTCAGAGAAACTACATTTCTGATGACATTGGTATGTGCCGTCATGAGAATGATAGGATCATATTGTCTTCACCAACAACGATGGCTGATTTAAAATAATTTGACTTTTCAATTGATTTTTTTGCGATCATAGAATCCGCGTCTTCAGGTGCTTGAAAAACTTCAAAGTTTTCTGACTCAAAATAAGTCTTTAGCACATCGATGAGTCGATTTTTGTTGTTCGTATTTGATAAGTAATTTGCTTCAGAAACTATGAACTGTGGGTACCATACTGGAGTCGAAAATAATGTCAAGTGAATTATTTTTTCTTGATCTTCTGACTCCACATGTTTCGTGATGTGATAGGAAGCGCTGTCAGGGTACCCATCCAAACAATAACTGCGTAAGTGGTGTATTCATTTATTTACATTTCTAGTGGGAGGTGTAGTGTTATTTCACGTGAGGTAATTTTGATAAATTGTGAAAAATGGTTCATTTTTTTGTAAAATAACACTATGGAGTAGATAGCCTCCACCGATCACATGGACGGTATTTATAGTATCAATTTCACCCGAGAAAGACGAGAAAGCTTTGCATAGCGATGATTTCGTTCCTAAACGCATATCATTTTCAGTAAACGTAGAAAGAGGAAATGGAGATAGTTCAAAGGAAATGAATTCTGCAAAGCTGTTCATCCGTTCCTATGCAACGGATATCCTGCGGAAAATCAGAAGTGGGTCAATTGGGATAATGTCACCAACGCGGATGACAACTTTCATTGTGCTGAGAGGGTTGCACTTTCTGTGCGAGTAAATTTAAGCGATTTAAAATCTCGACCGCGAGCTTTGATAAGCCAACTATTCCCAATTCTCCCTCTACGTGGCAGTATTCTCCTCTGCAACCATCACTGAGTTTATGGACCTGAGCTCTTACATTGGAGGGAAGAGGTGCTGAATATACCAATCCATTATTTTCTTGGCATCTTCATTATCACATACGATTCGCGAACTTCGTACTAGCACCTGCTGTTTTGACGATTCAAAGTGAATGCCGTTAAATTCTTTAATGCCATCACACGTTGTGGCGGTACACCGCATTTCGAATCCGCGTTATCAAAACACTTTCGGTCACTCCACGTCCACGAGTCAACTCTGCTGTGCACTTCGTTTTCATAAGCAATTGCTCTTCGATCATATCTGACCATGTTCCGCTCCAGAACTTATCAGTTCGCCATTTTGTGAACTTTTGTGAAGCGCAAAAGTTCTCCTTAGACATCCTTTTTTCAAGCGAATTCATTTGCTGCAGATAAACTAGATTCGCTTTGGTGTACAAGAAATGACCACTGGAATAAAAATACGGCAGCATTTTGTGGATAGCTTCAAAATGAAGTTGCCAATCTCCTATCCTTTCTGCTCGAATGAACTGTTTCACAAGAGATACATTTAAAATATTTTACCCGCATTTTTGCAGTCGCACCTCGCTCCCCTAATGTTGAATACTGTTCTTGAAATTTTGGGGGAAGTTCTTCTTGGAGAAGCGTCTTCACATTATGCTGTTAAGACGACGGATTTATCTAAATTTAATGAAAGCATCTAACTTCGCATTCGCAATAAGACTGACTGACTGAAAGATAAGTTTAGACATACAAAGTTGAGCCAAAATATGGACTCTCAAAGCTCGCGAATATCCGTGTCCCATCATTTTTTCGATTGAATTGGTTGCGTACACTATATTAAAAAGTTCATTAAGCCCGTTCCCTGAAATAATGTACCCGATTTATCCCTTAAAGGACGTAAGTAGGTAAACCTTATCTCAAAACAATGTTCCCAAGTCGAGAATTTTTACAATAGTTGGCTAGAATGTCCTGAGCTTTCATATGCCATGGGAGGTCGAAAGTTTCAAAACATTTTTTGGCTCAGTGTGTTACATTTAACAGTTTGTTTAACAAACACGACTACATGAATGTATATGAAAAAGAAGACGGCGAATATGAGAATATTTCATTCTCTAAACAAAGGTTTACTTGAATTTCGCGGGTGAGATAATCCGAGCTACTTTTGGAATCTAAAAATCTGAATGCCTCCAAAGTATGAGAGATTGACCCCAAAAGATAATGACATATAGTAAATGAATACAAACATTTGTAAATTTTTATAATTTTTAATAAATATTTGCAAATTTGCAGCGAGAAAAGCGTTGACTTACGTTCACTAGAATTCAGAATGCATAGCACAATTTGCTTAGTTTGAAATTCAGATTATCATTGTGACAATTTCATTGGAGGTTGTCTTGAAAATGGAACCCTAAAATTTTAGTTAAGTTTAGAGTTTTTATTTGGGTTTCCTTGGAGTGATTTTGGAGGAAGAGATTTCGTTACACTATTACGAAATGACATAGATACAGTTATATCAGTATTGACAATGAGACGATGAGAGTGAAAGGAAGACGAGAGGTTAGAACTTTTTGCGCATTTTCATGTTTACGTAGTAAATTAGTGTCATCAGCAAAGAGCATTTTTTGCAATGAGATGTAGTGGATGTCATATCGTTTAAGAAGAACAAAACGAAGATGGGGCCTAAAATTAAACCTTGAACTCTGTAAGTTTTTTTCTCTGAAAGAGAATTCTGGAATACTTTATTTTCAACGTGGGAAATTTTGACTTTCTGATGCTATCTTTTAAGTAGGAAGTTAGCCATTGATGTGCCAATCCATGAATGCAGTTTTGAGAGATGGATTTTGTAATCGATTACATCGAATGCTTTCGATAAATCAAGAAAAATACCTTGAGGGTTATATCCATGGTAAATAGAAATAGTTACATCATTTAAAGAAGAAAATATGGCGCTGTTAGTAGAAATTGTGCTGATCGTTTGAAAGAACATTATTACGCGACAAGAAGTCTAAGAGTCGCTTATAGAATATTTTTTCAATAACTTTTGAGAAAGTTGGCAATAAGGATATGGGTCGATAGTTTCAACAGCACTAGATGGCGTTATACACTGTATTCCACCCGTAGCATGGAAGTTTGAAGACAAATATTCAAATGGAGGTGCATTATCGTTCACAGTTCAAAATTTAAGGTTCTC
The DNA here is from genome assembly GCA_002313205.1 of Laupala kohalensis. NCBI lineage: Eukaryota > Metazoa > Arthropoda > Insecta > Orthoptera > Trigonidiidae > Laupala > Laupala kohalensis. The sequence goes on from NNCF01129717.1 coordinate 39,489, forward strand.
GGTAATAACTTCACCGCACAAAAAGTAACCATTTTGATGCGAAAGAGCTGGTGTTCCAGAGCGCAAATGAAGGGACACGCTTACATTTTGTTTAATTTTGTTTTTAAGGAATAACGCAATCGATGCTTGATATGTGTACAATTTCGGAGTACTCAGCTTTAAGGTCTCATAATTTCAAGATCCATAGCGACCCATAAAATATATTTTTTAAATATGAAATTTTTTTGGAAGTCTTATTTTATGACAAAACAAAATGTCCCGTCTAAACTTCAAAAATGGATTTTTACGAACTACTACTTTAATCATGAACATCGTCGGAGATGAAGGCATAAGAGGAGGGCAAAACGAGGAAAAGGTATTAGAAGACGAAAAGCAAAGTGAAAAAGAAGGCGAGTGGAGGAAACGGGCAGTTTGTGTCGCAGTGGACACGGGAGGGTGGTCGCTCCGTAATTACGAAGCCGTTTGATGAAGCGGAGTTTGCTTTTTTCTTTCTCTCTCTTTGAGCCTGGAAACCGAATGCAGTACATAGGCGGTAGGGGCGAACCTGTGAGGGTTACGCATAGCGTAGCAAGGGACGAGTGAAGTCCGGTGGGCAACCTAGGGATCCTATGTTAAGAGAGGGGAACCTTTGCACAGTTGATTTCTTATTAGCACAGTCATGATTGTGCATAGAGCTCTTAGTTTGGCGAATTCGTGCTTAGAGGCAGAATGGAGAGGATAGGAGTTGTTACTGTAAGGTTAATAAAATGGTCATTTTACGTTTTATTGGTTTTCAGCGGCATTTCAACTCTACAATACGTGTTTTGAAAATTGATTATATCTCGTTTATAATATTACGGTCTCAAAACTACTAAACATGTCTAATCAAATATGAAACTTAGCTTTATTCTTAATAAAGTTTATATTTTTTTAATATGTTAGTTTTATTTTTACGTCTTTAATTTTTTCAGAAAAACGTTGAAAGAAAAGGAATACAAATACGTATTAGAGTCATGTTAATACATTATATATTCTTGTAGTACTACTGAAATACTGATAAAGTTTATAATTATAATAAAAAACATTTCTCGGATAATAAAAAGGGAACACCAACTCATCTCATATCAGTGGCTCTGTAGATGCGGTAGAAAGTTATTTCATGGGCGCTGTCGGTGTAGGGGAGGCCAGAAAAATCTCACTCCACTGTCCGCCACCCCTGCCCAATATTTCCCAATTTTCTGACCGTGTGCGAGAGAACGGCCGGAGAGAGACTCGGTGCCACGGCGCGGCGGAGAACACGTTGGACCTAGCAGCGTGTGTGCGTTGATTTGCACGACCCGAACGCTGGGGAAATTAGATAATCAGAAATAAAGGTGTGTATACAAGCTCTGATTTATATCCAATTTTTACTAATTTACAGCGCAGGTATAAATCGTGTACATATTATGTATAAACAAAATCCCAACGGGTGCGCGGAGCACAGTAATTGCTGGGGTGGCCACCGCCGCGCTGGTGTGGCAGGGAAGGGGGCAGGGGAGGAATGCGGCCACGCGTAGTCCACACGGGAATTGGGCGTCGGGGAAAATATATATATTTTATTTTTAACGTTTCCCCGATCGCCAAATTGCGTAGTTAAATTACTACTGCATTGTTTTAAACACTTCATAAATAATATTAATGTGAGCGGAACTTGATTACGCGCCCACGTCTATTTTTAATTATCGGTGAATAATAAATTTGTTGCCTTGGTCCACTCTGGCCTTGAGATGAATGGGTCAGAGTATGAAGAGGTTCCGTGGTCAACTATCCAAAATTTTCAATGGCATTGTCATTAACTTCTCCATTTTATATTCATTAAGTTATGCTCTTATCTATTCTGAATGTAAAATGTTTTAAAGTCCTCAAAACCAATTAAACTATTGTTTCAATATTGCGAAAGAAATTCCTTATACCCTACCGGAAGCTCGGTATGTAGGACATAAATGTATAATACTAAATTCCGATATATACAAAATAAAATACTACAATATGAAATACACCCGCGCTTTAGATTCCAGCTCTCTCTCTCTCTCTCTCTCTCTCTCT
>NNCF01129717.1:42606-85957 GCA_002313205.1 Laupala kohalensis
GAGAGAGAGAGAGAGACCGCGCATTGAATTCAATAATAATTAAAAACACGTTCTCAAAATTTAACAAATAATAACTATTTAGAAAACGTAGCTAGCAGAGGGAACGCAGAGGGTGGTCTGGAGCAATCATGGGAAAGTATTGTCGGCAAAACCTCACTGGCTCTTTAGAAAAATAAAAATCGTAAAAACTATTATTCGACGAAACTCAAAGAAACACCGCTTAGATCCCACGCAGAAGCAAAGAACATGTTCCAACTTGCAGCAACAATTTAGGGAAAAGAATTTTTAGAAATTCAAATAACAAAAAGACACTGCACAAGCGGCGGATACAGGGGAATATTAAATTGAATAGTGCTAATGGGCAAGAGGCTCGCGGTAGCAGTAAGACGGCGCAGGGTACACTTAAAAAGAACCCCAAACCCTAATAAACCGCATTTTAAGAAAGCACTAAGAACGAACGTCGCAAAAAGGTCTCTAGTGACATCGTACGCGCTGGTAATCGCAAAAATTGAGAAGGATGGTTCGCGGTTAGTTGAAAGAGAAATAAATTTCAAAAGAAAGCTGTCGGGGAAGAGATTTTTATTACTTTACAAGTCTCGATATGGAGACTTGTTTCGCAATAAGATTCCTGCTTCCAAAATAAATACTTAAGGTTATGCAGGACAAGGTTTATTATGCAGTTTGAATGTAAACAAGTAATAGGTACCAAAACACCAGGGTGACAACAACAGGTATTAAAGTTATATGAGCAGTTAGTTTCGTTTTGTACGTCTCACGACTTCGAATGATTTGGTCGTTGGTAATGGCACTTCTGCAGTCCGTCGCGAGGTGGCGCTTCGGTATCGAGGTTCTGCCGTCAGCCGTGAGGTGGCGCTTCCGTCCAAGCTTCTGCAGATATCGTGAGAGGGTGTCTCGTGGCCTCTGAAGATAGCTTTCTGCCGCAGATCGGGCTATTGCGCAGAGCTGGATTTCTTGATGGACGTTATGATCGAAGACGATGTTCTCTCATCGAGAGAATCCGTCGTACTGATTTCTCAGTCGTTGCTGTTGCTATAAATTAAACTTTGGCAGATGACTTCTACTAAAACATCCTCGACGCGTTGTCGACGTAACATAGCGTCGAGGTTCGTCTATTAAAGCTTTCTCGAAGCTTCTTAATAAACAGATCCAAGTTTCTCGAAGTTTCTTAATAAGTAGGCGACATACGCTTGATGATACATGCGACGCGTGCGTCTCATGGAGTATCCTAATGTTTACAATTTGCGTCGTATTTAGAGACTCTCTTGCGGACGGTGTGTATTCTTCTGGCCTTGGATCTTGAGTCTCTGAGTCCTTCGTCTTGATGACGGCATAAACAACATGGCGTGTAATTCCTCGGCGTAACAACATGCATCTCTTATGTGTTAATGCATGGGGGAGTTTCGTCATATACGTAGTAAGGTACGTATTTCGCCGTATATGTAGTAAGGTACGTCTACAAAAGCCATATAACTTCCGGGTGGCGAAGGTTCGCGCAAGTTTCTACATGTTTCAACTGGGTGACCAGCTCTAGAACGTCGTAAAATCATAAAACTAGGGATCTGAGGATCGCGCTGCAGACGCAGCTGCGCAGAATAAAGATAACAAAGAGTATTGTTTGTAAGGAACAAAATGGCCGATGAATCTTCGTTTCTAGCTACTGAAGTATGGAAAAAAAAAGAAAAACTGAAACCATCAATCGAAAGTCACCAAGGGCGGAACCAAGTGTAACTAGAGGTTAAATGAAGGAGCAACTAATTTTTTTTTGGAAATATCCAATGAAATTATAGGGGGGGGGAGAAAACCAACAGACGTACGTTGGAGGGAAGAAATCATGAGAAGGAGAACGTCACGTGACGATATTTTTTTTTATAAAAAGAGGGACACGAAAGCACTCGGGATGCATTTTATCCAGTTATTCAGACGCAGAACGTTTTATCCAGATAGCAGTTATTTTAGTGCGCGAAGACAGCGAAAGTTTGTTTGGTGTGGTGAGCACACGCAGCATAAGTTTTTATTTTGGTGCGCATAGTACAGCCATTTTCGTGTAATTGTGTGAGTAGAGCACATGATGAGTTTTTCAGCTTTCTAGTTGAAAGTATTTTGAATAACATTTTCAAGCTGTTACAAACAATTTATTTAATGAGACGCAGTTTTAATGACAGTAGAAAAAAAAGTGCGAATCGTTATGACAACAACTGAGTGATAAACCATTCTGTTCAACATGTGTTTAAAATTTTATTAACTTTCTAATACATCGATCTGCTGGTGAACAATATTTAGGGAAGTGGAGTAGCAAGGAACACCATATTTAATCGCTAGTGACGTGTAAATGACAATATTTTTGATCAAAATTCTGAACGATGATCTGTGAGAAACGGTGAAGCCACCGTCATTAGGAACTAGTTCGTTACGCTGAGAACCCCACATCGTTGTTGCTGACTATACCAAATTTTTAAAAAATATAAAATTTCGTCTGGAGAACGTAAGCTGTTCATTACCGTACAAGTCGGATATTAATTTGGTGTTTAGAGTGAATTATGGCTTTTTTTCTTGGTGATCCTGATTTGTTATCTGCCCACCTGAGTTATAAAAAAAAGAGAGAACTAGGAAATACTAAATGGTACAGACTTTACATAGAAAGTAAGTGTCATGAATTTAAAATTTTCCTAAAGAGAACAAGTAATGTATCAGACTTTAAATTTTTGTAAAGTCCATTGATCCCTGTGTGAAACCTGGACATGTTATGCGTTACCATTTATTGCATAATAAGCTATTTTACTTTATTATGCAGTAATTAGTATTTACTCTATTGCGCAGTTTTACCGCTTCTTTCACAATAAATTAATTTTTAATTACCATTATTTTGATTATCATTTTATGGTGTACTAGTATGTAGAGAGGTTTAGTATTTCATAATTATCTTAAGTTTGTTATTAAATTATAGGTTATTAAATAATATTCTGGTCATGACAAACTGGCTGTGAGGTACGACTTCAGTTACTGGAGAAAATATGTAAATTAATTTGGCAAAATAATGTATCTCTTTACTCTAAATGTATTAAATTTTAAATTAAATACGTAGTGATATAATTATGAAAAGCGTATTATTTAATTTTTAGAACAGTATTTCAGGAGTTTTCAGGTAATGGAAAATAAATACTGTACTTGCATAGAATTTAGTGTAAATAACATTAAATGAATTTGCATTTTATGTAGTGAAGTTATTTAATATCAATTGTTTTAATGTTTTTAAATAATTAACATTTAACTTAAAAATCTGGTTATTATTGTGTTAAGATTTATATCAAATGTGTTTCTTAGAAATACCTAAGAAAAAGCATAGAATGCAAATAAAAGAAAGACTATTTACGCCACATCTCATGTTATTTCAATTGTTCTTGCACAAATGTTCGCATATTTGTGTTCTATCCATTATTATTGTAAGGAGTCGTTTCACCCTCTACCTTAACTACTACCTATTCAGCATTTCGAATATCGGAGTATCTTGTATTCATCATTTGTTGATACGAACCGTGCATATGGAATTACCTCGTGGAAACTTATCCTTTTTTTACGATATGAGCACCATACGTGGTTTCAGACGGTAGTTTCGTTATTGAAACAAAGGAGAGAACTACTTTTCAATACGACACAATGTGATGACTCTTCATTTTCGTACATTTAAGTTGGTAATTAACGTCGACCCCTACGTTCAAAGTTTCCTCAGTTTTTGTAAATAAACTACGCTCTCCAAAGAGTTCGCGTTATACAGTGTGTGTTATTTGAATTATTCTCGGGGTAAAGAATGTTTCATTAGTATCGAAAATGAGTTCAATATTAAATACATGTTAAAGAAAATCAAGTTTTCAGTTGTTGTTTTTTTGCCTGCTTATCTCCGTTCAAGTATAAACTAAGTAATATCGCATCGAAATGCTACAATAATGACAGTTGAAAAGGAATGGTTCAGGATTTTTCTTGTATAATATCATGGTCATTGTAAATTCCCGCTCGTAGAGATTTCACCCACTTCCGATAACTGGACCTAGTTTGAAATCGACTCTTAAGGTGTGTAGCAAAAATAGTGTCATCAATAAAGCTTTAAAAAAGAACAGGTTATTAACAAGGAATTTGTTTTCTTAGAAAATTTCTGCAATTTCTTCCGAAAATCAGTGGACACGAATTTCATAAGTGCTGATATCTTAACCCGATATTACGATTCATCCAAACATTTGGATTATTCATAAAACTAATCTCACATTTTCATCAAAAATGTATATATTGACGTACATAACATATTATTAATAGTAAACATTTGCGTCAAACAAAGTATCTACATGTACTTTGTGAATAATATAATTTGTTTTGATTATTTTAAAACGCTACGAAAATGTGATTTTATTGAAAACATAAATAATTTATAAAAAGATCTTATATATTAACGATTATATATTGACAAACGTTACCTGTGTATCAAACTGAAGGAAACCATTTTTCCAACAAAAAAGTGCCAAAAGAAAATATGAAGCCTACATCCAGTACTAAGAGTTGTACCCATACATTATGAAGAGAAAGTACTTTTAGTTAGATATCACGGAAACGTAACCTCTCATAAATTCGAGTTTCCTCCAGAAGCATTAAATGGGTTGACATTCCAGCTTCAACCAAGTGTTGAACATAACGACTGACAGTAGGAGAATGCTTCCAACCTTTTCGAACCGCTAATGAAACATACGCTGGGGATACCAGACATTCTTTTGCAATGCAAATTTTTTTGCACCCAAACCAAACACCTGGTATGGAGCAGGGAGTGTGTCGCCTTTCATGAAGAAAAGAAAGTGCAGGAAGATTTTTCCCTGGCTTGGGAATAAGAACGATAGTGGCATGTTTCCATGAGAGAGGAAAGTAACCGAAAGAAAGGCAAGAGTTGAATATATTAGTGAGAAGGAGGACAGCGTTGTGAGGTTGGCGAAGATAGACACCACGGAGCTTATCGGAGCCACCCACCTTCTTGGTGTTGACGCTCTTCAGTGCGGCCTTCACCTCCCAGACTCCTAAGGTCCACTCATCGCCTGGGGTGATGGGAGAAAACTGGGACAGAAGGGTGGTCAAGGGAGAGGAGTGGGGCGTAATGATTGGAGGCGAGAAGTGGGTTTCTAAGATATCGCCGAAGATCTCTACTTTTCTGCCCGGGTCGTAGGTGGGAGTGGGCGTACCAGGAATGAGGAGAGGGGTGATAGCAGTGGAAGGGTGTCGGAGGGTCCTCTGGATCTTATACACGTCGTCGGTAGAGGACACGTTGGCCCGGGAAAGATAGTCTTGCTATTGCTGGGCATGAAATTCACGGAGTCTGTCTCGTTATGTTCGTCTCATGTGGAGGAAATGAGCCTTGTCAGCAGGATCCCTGGTGCGGTAGAATTGCCGTTGTGAACGGCGACGTTCCCGCACCAGAGCAAGAATGTCTGAGGGAGTGTCAGGGTGAGATACAGTGGTAATTGTAAAGGTAGTGTATTGTCGGAAACTAGTCAGTATGTGGTTCGTAACGTGCGAGATGGCATGGTCAATGTCGTCGGGTGAGGTAAGTGGGAGATGGGAATCCACCTTCCGGCTAACCCGGGAGGTGTACCCTATCCAGTCCGTCTTGATAGTCGGGGGAGGTTTGAAATCGTGAAGGAAAGGGCCGAGGTAGGAGGAGAAAACTATGGGGAGATGGTCCGAGTTTAGTTTGAACCGGGGGTGTGGAGTGGTGATTTGGATATTGGAGGAGTGAAGGACAATGTCGAGGATGTCGTGGGGAACATTGTCAACTAGATGTGTAGGTCCTGAGGGAGGATGAGGTTGGGATGTTTTGCAAGGTAGATTGCCAGGGTCCTACCACCGGCGTTACAAACTGCAACTCCAGTCGGTATGCTTGCAGTTGAGATCTCCGGCGATGACGATGCAGTTACCCAGACCCTGGAGAGAGTCAAGGTCCGCGCTGTCGAGAGTCTTTTTCGGCCTCCGGTACGCAGACACCAGAATGACTGGGCCCCTTGGAGTGCCAAATTCCAAGACCGTGGCTTCAATAGAAGTAAGAGGAGTTTGAAGACGAGTATGAGGAATAGATTAGCGAATAGCGATGGCTGTACCGCCGTGGGGATTGAGATTTGGTATAACGTAGGGTCTATCATCACGATAAATATGATAGCCCAGAAGAGAAAGTTTAAGTGAGGGAGTAAGCCATATCTCCTGAAGGAGAATGACATGGATAGAGAAGTCAGAGAGAAATTGCCGGATTTCAGCGGTCTTTAAGATGGAGATGCCGTGGCAGTTCCACGACGCAAAAGAGGTGATACATTGCGAAGCCATTTAGAAGAGAGCAGAAAGGGCCAGTAGGGCAGTCGGCGCCGCGGGACCACGTGGTCCAAGAGCAAACAAACTTCGAAAGACCGAACCTCACGGAATATACAAAAAACGCGGGAAACGCCGAGCGCACCGGCACACGTCCGTCCACCACGGCGGCCGAACTCGGCTCACTTTCTCATGCTACGAAAGCGTGAGTGGGAAACCCCTTTTGCACGCGTATCGTGCGTCACGCAACGCTAGTGACGGCTACGGCGTTTCGTAAGAGAAAAAGAAACTTAAGAGTAATGTACGTATTTATTTTACTATAATTTTAATACACTGATCATAAATATTATTTGTCATTATTTTTGCTTAGTTGTAACTATGCAGTTTAGAAATTCATTGTTGATAAGCTTGAAATTTTTCTAACAATGTAAAAAAATCACTTTCTGTGCTAAATATCCCAATAAATGTTTTCTAGGTACGATATTTCATTTCGTATAGCTGAATTACAGAAGAAAGACAGGACCGTCAGAGAACTCTTGTTACTGACAAGTTCGTGAAATCTTTGTGAAATGATTGTAACTATTGGTTATTACAAGTGTTGTTCGTTACAACTAGTTGCGATTTGTAATTGTACTTTTCTGAAACGAACCTCTGATCGTAAGAATACGTCGGACATTACGTAATAAATAATATAACAGCTCAAAGTTACTAAAATGATATATTTCTTATGAAAACGGGTACTGTTCAACACTGAATGAATGTTGAAGCATAGATCATCAGGAATAAATAAAAATTGAATGTAAATTGATTTCCAAACATTACATTCTTATTTGTAACAATGAAGTGATTGATGAACCGTTCAAGACAATTCCTGTACTCTCAGGTCGTAACTCTCATTCAAATTAAAAATCCACCCACATGGATGAATTAATATTTTAAGTTTAAATGTTAGTCTCGAGTATCTTGAGATAATTAATTTAGTATCTTTAATACTCTTAAACCAAATAATGTTGGCGATTCAGATGTGTANCACGAGATATTGATACACTTGATCATCGTGGAAGTGAATACTAGATCATCACAGTATTTTGAATAATATTTCATGAACTAAACAATGTATTCACTATAAGAACAGATTAATAACCGGTATATTAGTACCAAGAATACGATTATTAGGAAGAATGATATCTTGTGTAGGCGTTAGCTCAGTAACGTGTTTGGCAAACACGGGGCCCCGAGCTGAGTCTGGCAATACTTCCACTTACTTGTTGGAGGCTCCTTCCTTTCTCTTTCCTGACCTCCTTTGGTCACTGTAACATCACAACTAAGACATTCTACCCGTTTGTGAAATGTTATTTTTTCGCTGAGGTGTGAGCGTCATTGAGAAACGAAGCCGGATGCCACTGATTAGGAAAAGTGACCACCGCTAAGCCTTTCCATTCATTGTGTGGACCCTCCCCCTGCTTTTCCGGGATAGAGGGTAATGCGCTTGAAGAATGCCGGCCGAAGTGTGTGAGCAGTGCTTGCCTTTCCTTTGTCTTATAATATTTCTGGGAAGGTACATTTCTTCGTCATATCTGACCGGGGCGAGGCACCTTATGGAATGTAAGCTGTATTAGGCTATTTCTGTAAGAAAGAATTGTTCGCCAGATGTACCGAGTCGAGGCCGGAAAAATCCCTAAAGAAAGAATGTTATAAATGGAAAACTTCCACCGGATGCTGAAATAATGGCCATCCCGAGAAGGACGCTGGCATATCGGTAAAGACACAGTGTTCTCAGAATCTGAGGGGTGACCAAGATGATTTGGAGTGCTCATTGTGGCAACGAAGGTCACGTGATCTCCGCTCCGTATATATTGGGAGAATTGAAGATCCTCGGAGACTTTCAGACTTTCTGCTGAGTGATCGAAAGTTCGCGAGTTACTGAGATGTGACCTGGCTAGTATTGGTCGTCAGACCGCTTAAGAATTGCTGCGGTAATTCAATTACATTGCTATTAGGTGCGAATGACGTAACTTGTAACAGTTATTTCGGGATAGCAACTTGTAAATTTTGGAGATTCGGATGATCTGGGTAGATTTCCGAATCAATTGTTAACAACTGTATTCATATCTGTGTGTAATTGATGCTTTCAAATAGCATTAACTGTGTAATGACAAATTCATACTTGGATTTATGATCTGAGAGTTCGTTCAAGTTTGTAAATACGCAGATTTCAATTTAACTTGTATTAAAGGAATATTTTATTGTTATTCCACGAGTGTTTAATTGCTTGGGAAACCAAGCTGGTGGCAGCGATCTCTACCATAAGGGTTGTGGTATTTATGGTTGAATCCCACTTCTACCCAAAGAACCCACACTGCATATGGGCTTGTGGTGTGGTGTGACTGTCACATCTTGTTCTTTTCGATCCCGACGCTACTCGGTTGCGAGGGCTAGGGTATCTTTAATTTCCTCTTGATATATTGTAATTCAGTAGGGTTTTTAGTGGGTATGGTTGATTCTTCCGGCGAGTCCCACACGCGGGGAGAGTCATGTTGGCTCTCCTTAGTGCGTATCTACAATTTCCCTACCTGTACAAATTTTTAGGGCTCTAATGACCTCGATGTCGACGAGCCGTGAAGCCNAAAAAAAAAAAGTAACGTTCTCTGTAGCCCAGGTCTGCGTCGCGAAAGTTCTGTCCCGCACTCTTGCTCCGCACTTTATACCATAGACATAATTATAAATAGACTCGTTGGTCTTATGTACCGGTTTTACGAGAGAGAAAACGAAATTTGGTGTCTGTGTCTCTTCCTCTCTCTGTCTCTCTCGCACAACGACTTCTGAAATGTAACTCAAAACTGATTGTGCACCTCCTCTCTTCCAAGCGGTTGTGCAAGAGAGAGGGCGACACCTCACATTATCTTCTATCCCATGTAATCAAGGACTACCTACAGCGGAGACCGCTGGGTTTATTTATGTTTATTCTTTATACACTGATATGTTCAGTGATTTCCACGTCATCAAACTCCCTTCGCCGACTCCTGCCTGTATCCAGTGGACGCCTTCAATAGCATGTCACTCCCGCATGCGCAGCGGCGATCCTGGTTCTCTCTTGGAGAAAATAGTGCGCCGGATGTAAATAAATCCATTATGATTGTGCCTACTTTTAAATCAAGAGCTATACGGTGAGTTTATTTTCATTTTAGTTAACATCCTAAAATTGCGTCACAATATGAGCTGCTTGTCGTTTTATTGAAGTATTTTATCTTTAAACAAAAAAAGGCATGTTTATCATATTAAATAAAGACTAGAAATTATATATTTATTTTATTCAATGTCTTTTTTTTCTTTGATACCCTAATTTCAGAATTTAGAAAATATTGTCTGAAACAGGTACATAATAAATACTTTTCTTGTGCTGGAGAAAGAAACACAGATTTTTCATATCCTCATTTAAGGGAAGAGAAATTATTAAGATATTTATTTGATTTATACATTAATATTTCTCAAATTAGTGTTAACTATATTTCCTTATATTAATGCAACCAATGAAGTGTGTGTGCTATTTAAATATTTACGATATATTATTATTCTATTAAAGAGTTACAATATATTATTACTCTTTGAATTATGCGTTAAAAGTTCTTACATATGAAATAGATCAATTAATTCATGTGAAATTTAAAACAAAATAATCACGCTAAAAAGCTATCTGTTTAATAAATTTAGTCCGCGAATGCGTATTTTATAATAATTTTGCTTGGGAAAGGTATGTTCTAAATTAACTTACATATAACACAATCTTAGAAAAAGTCATAATGTATAACATTGACTCAAACGAATACACCCTGTATTATATAAAGAATATAATATTTCCTATTGATAGGCACTCATAAATGAGAATTGTGTCAATAACGTTCTCCATATTTGAAAGTCACTTTCTGTGAGAAAGGTTAGAATAAGTTATTATTGTTATGAACAATTAAATTGTTGATAAATTTCATTCAGATTGCATGGTACAGTAAAGTCCCGCAAACTCGGCACCCGATAACCCGGCAGTCTGGATTCTCGGCGACCCCGTGAAAATAACAAATTCCTTTAAACGGAAAGAATTTTCACGTAATTTCCGATGGATATACTCTTCCTCCGCCGACTTCGAGATGAAGCTGCAAGGAACCGAGTTCAGTGTGAGAAGCAAATGAGTATTATGAACTTTTTTGGAAAAAAAGTAAATCATGTATTTTCTTTATCAAGTTAAATTTATGTATTTCAATGTTATGGCATTGTAAATGTAGTATATATGAGAAATAAAGGAAAAAATGTACTTATTGTGTCTTAGTTTTTATTTTTGGCCCTTATTCCCGATAACCCGGCATTTCACAAACTCAGCACCCTTCCGGTCCACATTACGCCGAGTTTGCGGGACTTTACTGTATTTCTGAATTTCTAGATTTCTTTGTTCAATCAAAAACTAAACGTATTTCAAAATATTTTATCTGTCACTACATTTAGGATGTAAAAATACCATATTAGTCATATAATTGTGAACTTTCCCCCGTATCAAACTGTATTCCATAACAATACTATTTTGGCCGTACATAAGGGTTTATTTTTGGCGTGGGATTAGATAGAACCAATCTTTACTATGTTTAGGAGAATCAGTGTTATTGGTTGAGGAAGAAGAATGAAGTATGAGAAAACATGCTTCTTAAACAACATTTTAATTCACACTCTCATTAGCACATGAAGAATTCCAATAAATTCTTTTATAAATCATCAATATATTTAAAACACTTTTACAGCCACAGATTACTTTTGTTAAAAAATTACGTCAACATTATTCATAGTGACAGGCATTATGATATAATAGAAGTTGTCATATTCAGCCACAATTTATAGCATAGAAATATACATGAGGCATTCACACTCGACTTTTGCGGAAATGAACACTTGTACGTTTGGAAATGTGGGATCCAGATAAGGGACGGTTAGCCACTTTCGTTCTTAAAAGTCCTGAAGATGTCACGATTATATGTACAAAATACATGATTCACGGAATTGAAGACTGCAAATTCTACCTCTAAATAGATATAGTTTTACAATGTTGAGTTTACAGCTTGGACACAGGACAAATCGACATCCTTGAGAAAGGAACATTATTCTAGGCAAGATTAATTTTATTTTCAAAGTATAAAGCAAAACAAAAACAAGAATCATGAGATACACTTTAAATTGGGTTAACAATTTTGTAATGTTTTAAAGTTCCTTTCTTATTTTAGTCGAGTTGAATTTGCTCGTTCTTATATATTGGCGAATTTGCAGGAAGCTACGGATCGCGTAATCCAACATTTGATGATTATGCAATTGTGATTATTAGTGATTTTTATTGAAGTACTACAAATATGAGAATGAGGCTGAGAGCATTTATAACAAAATACGGAATGTCTTGCGCGAGTTGCATTGATGACGAAAATGCCATAGTCTTTGGCATTATCATACCAAACTACCTTGTATAGTAAAATTTACAGCAATAAATATACAGAGGATCATTCGTTCTTTCTCATTCTAGAGAAAAAAATTAACCCTGATTTTTTAAAATTATTCACATTTATTAACACTGATTTTATTTCCACTACTTAAAATAAATATTATCCAGTAACATTGTAAATGGAAAATCACTCATTTTGTTTTTCAAGTTCATCTCGTAATGTTTATTTCTTGAACCCTGTAACCAACGGGCACTCGCTGTTCACAATTGAGTTTCATTGTCATAAGCAATATTTTTATTGGTCACTATTTCTGGACGGCACCTATCCGCTTTGAAGTATCCGTGTTGAATGTGTCCTGATAGGACTGCATATAATATATCATATTTATGTGCGGTTTCTTCATTAAAATATTTCTTCCAATTTTTATTGTTATATTTATACATTTTCGCATAATATTATGATTTTGTTTAGTTAGACATTGTTAAAGGCCTGAAACAAGTTCATTTTTTTATGAGAACATTTAAGCAACGTAAATGGTCCTCAACTGCACAACAAAATTAAAGTTATTTGGAACTGATTATATGAGCAATGGATACTAAAGTTCTAACTTCAATCAAAATTAGAGGAAATGTATATAAATGCACTCTTCTTTATTTGTAATTCTCTTCCTTAACTCATGATGCTGAAACTAAAAGTTGAAATTGTATTAGCCAGTCGGGTTTCTACCATAACACCAAATTGTCGTCTCACGGCCTCTTACGTTTTCGGACAGGCATGTTTTGAAGTCCCGATCTCAAATAGATATTTTATTTTTTAACTAATAGTAGAAAGGAAAGTAATTATCCACATTTCCAAATTATGTTATAATATATTAAAATTGTAAGATTGTCTGTCCTGTTTCATAAACATTGCATAAGTTATCTGAAAGAGTCTCAAAAACATTGCTTGACTATTCCATTAATTTATCGCTTTATTAGTTGTATGGAAACTCGCGACCTTCCTGTGATGTTAATATGAAATCTACCGAGATAACAGAATTAGCAAAGATACATCTGAATCCGACCGCTCAAGATTACGCTTCCATCATAATTAAGTCCGACATCTGTAATACTTTAGATAAAGTTTCTTCAAGCACTACCTTTGAGCGTGTTTTCTTCCTAGTGATAAAATAAGGAAGTTATTAGGCAAGCATTATCGAGGGAAATAATATATACACTTACTATATGTGAGTAACAGAAAGCAACAAGTGGGTCAAAGCATTTTGCGTCCAAATCATTCATATCTTCGTTTAGGTAAGCCAGAATATGTTTTTAATCCATTACTCTTATTTCTCCTGAAACTCTGTCTTTATATTTTGTGAACTGATAATATTCAAAATGTCAACATTAAATATACCAAAAATATCTTCAGTATTGTGTATCATCTTATAAAGATTAATGTTGTTTGATATTCCGCAACAGCTTTTTACGTATGCTAAGACGAAAACATTACGTTCTCTTGTTTGAATCGCCGTATTTATGATTTGTGTCACTAACGTTTTTTGTTGTTGTTTTTTTTTTCAGATCTGGTTTACTCATATCTGATTTATCACTCCTGTTGTATTTTGGAAACTTTCAATCATTCCAGGAATTTTTTGATGAAATACTAAGTCTTCACATTTTGTCGACACAGCTCGCATATCTGAGTTGTTCGTTTCTCGTGTTTTAAAAGGCTCTGTTTTCAAGTGCTATTTTACTCTCGATGTACGAGGGTCTTCACCCAACTTCGATCTGCTCCTCACGATTGTTATAGTTGGTTTCTTACACTTGTGATAACTTTACTGTGTCTTCCTGGTCTTCGATCATATCCCCCGACACCCAAGAAGTTCCCAGAATCTTTCCAGAAGAAGTTCTCCTCGTATTTGCCTGTTGCACCTCTTTCCCAACAGCATCACTGATCCCGCCCGTGTCGCGTGATCCCATTCAGAAGAGATGATGATAACCAGCAACATCTGCGGCGGCTGCTGCAGCTGCTGCGGCGGCCGCGGCATCGAACGATGAAGACGCGGAGGCGCTGCCCCATGACCGGGTCGCGCCTGGGCGCGCGCCTCAGAACAAGTGGTTGGCGGTGGCCTTGTTGAGCGACAGCGGGTCTCCTGATCCTCCTAGCAGGTAGCTGGCCGGACCCCCACCGGCCGCCGCGGCTCCCAGCAGCGACGAGAACGGTGACGCGAGCGCTGCGGCTGTGGCGGCGTGGTGATGGTGGTGGTGATGGTGATGCGAATGGGAGAGAGCCGCGTGAGTGTTGTTGACGCCGTGATGTTGCTGTTGCGGTTGCTGTTGTAGAGGCGTCTGCTGTTGAGAAGGCTGTTGGCCACCCGCCGTCGCCGCTGCCACCGCCGCCGCCGCGCCTGCTGATGCTGCCAAGGCTTTAGTCGCTTGCTGCACCAGCAGAGGAGTAGAGCAAGGGACAGATCCCCATTTGCCGCCGCCGTCTTCTCCCATCTTGGCTGCGGACATAAATTCCATTCATATATTTTCTTGTTATTTTAGAACTCTTATGATTTTGACTGAAAGTATAAGAAACAAATGTGACATTTTCAGATTAGTGTGAAAGTTGAGAAGAAAAATGTTAACTTATAGTCTTAATTAAACAAATACAAAACTAAATCACATTTTGAACTATATTATTATTCGGAATGTACTTCCCATTCGAAGTCATTTTGGGTCGAATCAAGAATAAAACAAAAAGTTTAACTTTCAGAATGATGATAGTTTGGGCATCGTTAATATTCGATGATAACTACTTGTTCTAACCAAATTATAAAAATAAGTTTGTATAAAATAATTTTTATTTAATAGAAATGGAAGATGAAAAATACAAACGTAACTAGTTTTTTAAAATCCAATTTTATATTAATGACTAGCTGAAATGAGTAGATTTAAACCAAGAAAAACATCACGAGGAATTAAGAGTTGCACATTTATCGTGTTTTAGCATAAATTCACCCGCATGGCAACATTGTAGTCGTGAAGAATTTGATCCGTTCTTTGATCCACCCCAATGCCGGAGATTTGCGTTCTAATTAAGTGACATTATACTAACTGTAATACAATATTTAAATCCTGATAAAATTCGTAGTATTAATAAAATTCATAAATTCATAGTATGCTAACTATATAAGAAGCATGGTGATATGAAAGAGGGAAGTTTTGTCACGCTTTACCTCGAAGTATCCAATAATGTTCAACTGAAAATTGATCCTTGAAATGTGAGGGTGAATAAATATTTCGAAGTTTTCGTGGCTCATTTTCATAATATTTGAGTGGGATAAAATTTACGGGGACTTGGCATTGAAGCTTCTCGTAATAAGTGGACGAAAAAATACATGCAATTTATTTGCAGGTTTTATTGAACTGCCGTTTGGTCTCTTGTCATCATGAATTTCTATTATCACGTAAAATATCTGATATTTTTTCTTAAATGTTTATTGGGGTAGAAAGTGTTTTACAATGACAACAGAATGAATATTTTGGAAACAAATCAAAATATAATGATAGAGTATATTTTGAGAAATAGTGGTTATCGCCTTATAAACTTAAAGAGACTTTCATGTAGTTTAAACGGGATATAATTCCATTGTATTGTCATACAGTTGTTGAATCATACTACCTCGAAATATTTTCTGTAATATAACGTTATCAGTAATCTCAAAGGGTTATTTGACATCATTCATTGTGTTATTTATAAGGCAGTAGTACACCCTGCTAACTCTTTTTTATCTCCCAGTGATGTAACTTTTCAAATAAAAGAACTCAAATGATTCATCTCAGCCATTCTCTGATGTCACTAGTTGTGTCATCGTCGTACTGGGGCTGACGACTTATGATATTCGTTTAGGGACAGCACAAAAACATAAACTGAGCTCCACATTTCTGGGTATTATTAGTTCAATAATTCCCCACCTCGAAAAGTGTAACAGAGAAGTTTCACACACGAAGTCCATTGGACAGAACATCAGACAAAAATGCGCTTAAGATCCAACTTTCTTCACTCGTCATCCATTTCGAGGGCGCCACCGGGTTTAATCTCTCTCGATGATACCCCCAGGACTCGTTACAGCGATTGTCGTCGCAAATATTTCAGCAGGACGCCCAGGCTCAGCAAGTCCGTGAAATAATGGCCAGTGCTTACTAGTTTTATGCGTGCAGAAAGAACACTTTGGATGGGCGCATGCCTTCTCATTTATCACTGCGTCCCCGACACCACCCCGGCAGCTCCTTTTTTCTTCTTCGCCGGTTCTTCTCGAGAGAGAGAAGGGTCGTCGAGGGTGGAGACGGGAATGGGCTCTCGCTTATAAAAAGACTCTGCAGGAGAGAATAATGCTAAGTGGAAAGCTGGGAAAGTTTGCATGACTGTGCCATTGCCCGCTGAGGAAACAGCGGGGACTTTCCTTCTGTTCTCGTCTCCCTCGAGTTATTTTTCTTTTGCTTTCTCACTTCCGAATCTCGCTCTTCGCCCCGTTTCTCCGTGTCTGTCCTTTTGTATCCACGTCTCTCTTCTATTAAGTATATCCTTATCATTCTACGGGAAATGTGTTTTATGTTCTAGTTTCTAGTAACCAACCTCTTCTAATTATCTGTTTGAACTCAATTGTGTCTTTTATACCGAACTTTGCAATGCAAATTTTTTATCTCAAAACATAGAAAAGTACTATAACTTTTCTCTGTCATTTTCAGCGATTACAGCTACAAGTTGTATTCTATTTGTTTATTTATCATTTCCTCCTCCATCTCGGTCTTTACTTTCACTTAATCCGACTCATTCGTCCTACTCTCTGTAGCTTTCGTGAAGAAGCGCTTCAAAGACCTGGGAGGCCGTGGGAACTACAATTCATTAGAGACAATTATTTATTTCGCAGTTTGGAGAAACGCTTTAGTACCGTTCTGATGAACTTCACATGGAATTGTAGAACAGCTTGTTTTCGTTTTTATGGTTTATCGCGTTCGAAGCACTTACTTAGAGTAGAATTCGGAATGGCGACGCGGGGGAAAAGGCTTGGGTCGGGGTGAATAAAAAGCAGCGAATAATTCCGCTAAGGACGAATAAACCTTCTCCGCAAAGGCAGTGTTTTACGTGGGTCGGACTATCACTCCGCTGGTCGAATGGAGAGCAACCAATGTTTTGGTAGGGACTCACGGATGGTGTGATGAGCGGCGAGGGGAGGTTACGGTGGTATCGTAGGGAGCTTTTATCTCCTGGACTCATTCCGGTCGTGTTTCTCTTTCCGATGTCTGTGAACGAGCCAAATGCGATTCGCGAGAGGAAGAGGAAGGGGTCATACGACATGGTACGCGAACGGGGATATCTAGAGCGGTGGCGACTTTTTTTCTTGTTGACGGTGGTGTAATATCGGTACGCATGAGAAGCTAGCCGATGTATTTGGAGCGCGAGCAACTTGCATGGCGAGCAGTGGCGAACGGGGGAGGAACTTATTTCATCTAGGGTGGATTAAGAGGAAAAAGGGGATGTGCTGTGTGTGCAGTTCATATGTGATCGAAGTACATTTAATATTTTACTTTTTGACGATTGTACAATTTCTAAAGAGGTGGATATAATTTTTTACTATTTATTTTCAATGACTTTTGGAATAAACATGCAATAAAACATATAAGTTTTATGTTTGTTATATATGATTTGTGATACGTATGTTTTATATTTTAATTATGAATAAGTACTTCTTAATTCTACTGAAATTGATTAGTTTTGAGTTGAGGTTATAGTTTATAGCATTATCTAAAAAATAACTTTTAGAATATGGGGAATTTAAAATGAACTTGATTCTTTCATTTAAATTAAAGAAATGTTTGAACATTTGGAATAAAGTAAAATAATCTCTAGCTAATTTGATCTAATTGATTTATTCAAATTTCGTACTTAGTTATTTAATTTAACGTATCTATTAAGACACGCATGTAGATTTCAGTTAAACTGCTTCAATAATTACTTACAAAAGTAAATTTGATATTGGATACAGTTTTGTTTCTACGATTTTCTTTCTCGAAAATACTTCCAAAATGCATTAGAATTTGAAATATGTAAATATATGAACGAAGTATGCAAGTGGTCATAGATGTATAAACTTTAAACTGAAAGTAAATGCGATTGTAAGATATGTCTATGTACAAAAAAGTATCGTTTGTTGAACGAAAATGTGTTTGATCACAATAACTGTTTACCACCACAAGGGCTGTGTCTCAGCTAGTTTTTTTAATGAGTAATATTTACATATATTTTAAATGAGACATTAAAAAAAAAATTTAAATTAATTCCTTCAAAAATGCAGCAACACTGGTCACAACGACCTTGCTAAAAATGAAGTTTAAATACTAACTTTCAACATTCATGTTCTATGAAAACATATATCTTAGTTATATGTTGTACAAGTACCGAGTTAAGTTTTTTACGTATTCATGCAGATGCAGTACATTTTTGTTTTAAAATACATTTACGTTATAAAATACGATAATTATTCTCGTATATCAAGACCAAAGTATTTAGAGAGAAATAAGTTTATAGGACCATGTAATGGCTACGTTATTTCTGTCGAAATGTAATACGTACTTATAAAAACAACTTTGTTTTTAATGAGGGATATTAGCGGGCAAAACCGAAATTATAGTTGATTTTAGTCGTACGGTAAAACAGAAGCTCAGACTTCGGTGTCCCCGTAGTAGTTGTATGAGTGACCGCTAGATGCCAGGCATAGGCAGCGCCGTTGGTCCGTGGCTTGGCTCTCAATCAGCGGTGGGCCGAGTCGGCGCTAACGCTGATTAAACACTGTTGCGGCGCGTCATACTCATCCTCTTGCCATCGTCTCTATCCCCACATTGCTCCTGTCGGTCATCCCTATACCCCTCATGCATTCGTGTTTCACCGTCCTCCTCTTTTCGTCATTTCCTTTCCCGCTTTCACCCAGAACGGACGCAATTCCACTTACTCCCAAGTAATACTCTTGTTGAATACGAAAACCATCCCTCCCGGCTCATATTAAACGAAATTCATCAACGATGTTTTACAAAACAATTAAGCAATTTTGTTTGAAATATCGCTTTACATCGCTACATTCACCGATAAGTAATTGTCCTAAATTCTGTTAACGGCGGTGATGACAAGATTACGCTAATTCTATCCCACGTATCAAATACGCTTACAGCGTTTTATAGACCCATTCTCATGCAGAGACAAATAAGTAAATAAGAACTATTCCGATCTCGCTACGAAATAGAGACATTTTCCGAATTCCGAGCGAATAAATAAAAAACGAAGAAGCTGTTTCCCCCAGAGGAGAGAAGAATTCTCCCACTCTTTGTAACATGGGGTTGGGGAGGAGCTGGAAAATTATGCGCTCGTGACGTCAGGAGCAATCGGCCAATGAGGAGTAATTAGAGGAGGGCCCATTTTCCTTGAGCGCGAATCACGCGGGGATGCGGGGGCAAATTGATTTCGCTGGGGGATAGCACCCCATCGTTCTCTGATGGTCCCTTGTGGCGTTCTGTCAGCGTTGCACAGCAGTACTGTCTCCTTCAGGCAACAAATTCACTCGAAAGACATGGGACCGAGTGGACGGAGAGTGAATTCCGATATTGTAAATAGTAATAAATAATTTCCCCATTATTGTTTTTACTTCGTTTGTTTCCCTTAGTCTACAGATTTTCTGCCGATGTAAATATTTTCTTTATCCTGAAAGGTATGTGTGCTTCACCTATGTGACGTGGTTCTACGCAAAAAATAAAAAAAAGGTTTAAGTTCAAAAGGTTAAACCGATGAATCCTTATGTATTTTGATGCGCTGAATCCGAATTCAGAATTACTCCACCACCTCCCAGTTTATTAAATCGATTTTTTCTTTCTGTATTTAAGGGCGGTTTATGACGATAAAAAAGAGTAATAGTGCAATTCTGTACCCGGACTTGGATTCCGAGTGTCAAAGTACGTAGGGATACATAGGTCTAGTACAGACCAGTTCTGTGTGTGTGCACGCACCTGTGTTGTTTACTATGTGAGAACCGAACATACATCATGCATTTATTTCTCACCATTATCTCTCAGTAAATTATTGCGACTACACAAATATTATTCGCATTTTCTGTATTAAATTTAATTTTGTGCATCAATCAACAAACGATAGTATAATATTCTACTCATCTATTACAAACAAGAAAGAATACATCATATTCTGAACCACCTACACTATTTTATGAACAATCATTCACCGCTATAACTTTAAAAATATATTCATCCGAAAGTGAAAAACTTGAAGCGAATAAATTAGATTATGAAATATTGAATAAGAAAATAAGATAAGTAAAATATCGTTAAGAACAACGTCAATAAAAATCCTAAATTTAACCACCTAAGAATGAACTAACCAACTTTCATTTTACAGTATTAAAATTCTCCACTTAAAGTACACAAAAGTATATTTAAATATACATAGTGCTGAAAGTTTTTATAAAATTAAGAATTTTTTTTTTACTTTTACGAAAATAAAGGAATAAAATAAAAACTATTATTATTATTGTCGCTATTTGTAATTGTCACTTATCATAAAAATACTTGGACAAATATTAATTTATATAACGTCTTATTGAGTTTTGTTGGTAATACTTAGTGTATTTTTTGTTTTAGTTGATTTTTCAAATTTCATCTGAGTTGCTAGGAAGTATTACATTTGAATAAAAATATGCTCATGAAGCATTAAGTACTCAATGTTAAATATCAAAATAGGAGAATATTTTAAATAAATAAAAAATATTGTGAAGTAAATTAATGACAAAGAAGGTTTTGATTATGTCAAATAATATATTAATAGTATTGTAAGGGTATGTCTCACCAGAAATTCTCATTTCTCTTGCGCCACTATAATACTCGTTCTGTCTCTCCACTTCAGTTCCTCCAGTGAAAGATTCTGTTCTTTCTTTCTCTTTCTTTTACTTCTTATCACCCGCCCTTTCAAACCCATTATATCCCCCTCCCTGTACACGCCACCCAGACCGCGTCCGTGTAACTGGATTTGCGGATATCCGCCACGGCGCAGACTAATTTAATCTCGGGCTTCTTGATGGACTCGGAATTATTTCGCTTACGCGATTACTCCGTTGAGGATGATAGAGATAAGTAGACTAATGAGGTGCACCCTTGTAATTGAATGGCGATAGAGCGAGAATGTTCATTGGAGGTTAAGGTTTCGTACTTAGCGTCAGACGACTTAACGAGCAGCATGGCGCCTATGGACGTCGACTAAACGATGTTGAAAGAAGCGCTATCTGGAGAAAAGAATTTTTGCTACAAATCTGCATATAGAGACTAGAGTAATACACACGAATATCAAAGATCTTAACTTGGTTTCCAGAAACGTTTACATTGATCAATTTTGATGAAGAAACTATATCTCTACTATTAGTGATTGTTATAAGATATTAAATATAATAAAAACAACAAATATTTCGCTAAAATTTTGTAGGATGCATTCTCTGGCGAAATATTTCTTTCGACATTATTCTCGAAAATTAAAGATGCCATTTCTTTAAAATTCACCCAATTAATTAAAATGACATTTGTAAGCAATATTATTTCGAATGAGGTATTTTGTGTATTGCTTCATGTTTGTGAATGTTCTTTTTTTCTACGTTATTTACCGTGAACTTTACACCTGGAATAGTATATGTGAAAGTTGTCCATTGCTTGTGTGTACACGAATTCAGCACTCCGCTATAGACATCAATGCGCTTTCATAATCAAATATTTTCGATGCTTCTGTGAGTATGCATACTCTTGCTGAACGAGTTGAGACAAACACTGGGTCATTTTTTGCGGCTTGTTGATTTATGTATTGTTTAATGTTTAAACAAGCGTTGCGGTATAAATTTGCTTCAATTTATGCGATCGACGAGCGCACTCATATCGAAATATTCGCTCTACTGAGTCGGGTCTCGCGGCACTCAGTGCGTGGTAAATATTTCTGTTCATTAGAGTTCACTCATCTGATGCTGAGTATGAGAATTATGATCTGTCACTGAAGACTTCGAACTTGAAATTCTCATAACATTACACCCGAAAGTTATAAAATAATAATAATAAGAAGAAGAAATTTATTGTCTGAAAAACAGTACAAACTGCATATAACCACGTGGAGGACAAACTAATTTACTCTCCGGATGCGATCGGACCATTCCATTAATTCCGATCAAGAGTCCTAAGGCAGAGGCGGATTGAAAAATTTCAGCAAACTCCTAGATAAGATAAAAAGTTATCATGTTTATTTATAATTATGTTTCAAAATTAAAAACTAAATTAAATGCAGTAAAAATAATTAATTCCATTACAACGCAATGAAACTTAATTTCAATTTTGAGTAAATGTTTATGAAAGGATTTATCGTGAAGAACAAGACAAGAGCAATAACTTTAATATATGTTAGCGTAGATTACATTCCGTATTTAAACAAGTATCCGAGATAAATATAGAGAAGCACTAATAAATTACAAGCAACTTTTATCTATGTTGCCTTTCATGAGCGAAGATTCCTGGCAAGCATTCCATTTAGATGCGAAAGTGTGTTTTAATAATTTCTGAATTTAGTACTGAACAATTGGACAATCATAAAGCATTTCATACTCTAGAGATATGTTGGATTTTTTTTGGTTGATGATAGTTATAAACATAAAAGGAATACAACCGTTATGCCTTAAAAGAATGGCCAAGCTTACAAATTATTTCCTCTAGCGATGTCTTTCGCCTTCCTTACAGAAGCAACATATAGTCGACAAAAAAGGACTCGTGATAATCTTTCTGCAAACTACGAATCAATAGAGATTCAGTTCAGTGAATGAAGCTCACTGACCTCCTCCCCTCTTCTGTATCAATACTTGTGTCAACGTTTTTTTTTTTTTTTTGTTCCTTGCTCTGAAAAATGAGATATTGGCGAAGTGAGAGGGCGGGCTGTCTGTCTCTGTGGGAAAGGGAGATGCGCGGTAAAATCTCGGGGAAGATAGGACTGAAAAATATTTTTGACGCGCAGATGGCGGCCTTCAAGATTTCCACCGGCCCTCGTCCATCTGTAATGGTCGCCCCCACGAACGACGATCAAGCGGGGGTGTTTCTCCCTTGACACAACACACGCAGGCAACCGTCGGAGCTGTCTTTCACGACCCTCTGTCTTCATATTGCACTCGACGGGATCTTTATAAATCGAGTTATGGTTTATGCGGACGAATTTATAACCTACGAGCTAATTCTTGATACTGATTACTTTTTTGTCCTGATAATACTTCCTTATTTTCATTCTTTCCCTTTTTATTTGGGAAAGTTTTTTTTCTGGAATTATTTATTGTTTTATTATTCTTTGTTTTTTTCACTGGTCCAAGATTTTTTATTTCAATGTACTAAATCCTTAATTCCTCTTGACTCGCTGAGTCCTGTAGCAAGAAAATATTCGCGTTTACATATTTCTAATGCACTCGAGGAATAGAACTTCACGAATTTACTGTGTTAGATAATTTGTTAAATTTATTTATACAAATTTCGGGTTTTCCTCCGCTCACTTTTCTTTTATTCTTTACATTATTTCTTTATTTGTATCTTTAATATTCCTCACATTTGCTTCGAAAATTACTAGAATTCTGTTTGTTTGTCTTCTAAATTTATTTCAATTCGAATATTGTATTGTCCGACGAATATGCCGAGGTATTACTTCCAATGATATTCTTTGAATTCTGAAATCATTTATATAGATTCTACTACTGATCATATGTTGTATACATTATACATAATATTATTTGTACAACTTATATACTCACGTAATTTACTGACAAAATTTTTTAGTGTTATTTTATATTGGAGTCAGTGTCTTTTTTTCTGAATCGTTGTATTTTGTTTGCTGTTGTGCCTCGTGTTTTACTGTCGTTTGCTAAATTTTGAATTTATTATTTCAAAATTTTACATTCCGAATTCTGCACAACTCTTGTTTAGTGTTGAATCATCACCCTCTGTATGTACTTCAGTTACTTTGTCAACCAGTTACTCCCAACTTCTTCGCAGTCATCCATCTGTCCCAACGTTCTCCATCCATCTTCCGCCTGACTCCGCGTTCTTTAAACTCTCGTCCTATTCTTCCACCCACCTTCATCTCGAAGCGGACGGAGTGAGGGAGCAACACTCGCAATTACTCCCTCATCCTCCACATCTATCGCTCGCTCTCCAGCCTGTGTAGTATTCCTGAAGCAGCAGCGATAGTTCGAACATCCATCCGTCGCTGGAGCTGCTGCTTCCCTCTATCCCTGTCCCACCCCCAGAGCGTTCGCTGCCGCGCCGCGCCTCGCCGGCCGCCCACGGCCATATATCTCACCATCACGGGCCACAACCACTGTCTCTCTCGCTCTCCCCTACTGACGTTTAATCTAGAAAATTGCTTGGTTCCCGCTCGTTCGTTTCCATTAGTGTCAACTCTTTAGGTCTCTATGCCGGAGCCCCATCGTCACAGCTGCCGAGCGCCACCGCTGCGCTGCGCTGTGCTACGCTGAGCCGCGACTGAGCGCTGGAGGGCGACGGATGGCGACGCAGGAGACCGAGCACTGCTCCTTCTCTGCTGGAGGAGGAAGCGAATGGAGATGGGGATGAAAGTTCCGAAAGGAAAGGACGCAATTTTGTACAAGTACCAACTGATGGCTTTGTGTTGTTAGGAAGAGAATCGTGAGGTGAGGCATGGTTGAAGAAGCTCAAAGCATTAAGATAGCATGAGCAACCAGATATCAATATTTTTTCAATGAAAATGTGAACTATTATTTATCAACTCATCCATTAAATTAGGAGCTTGTGAGGGTAATATTTGAATAAAACCTTATTGAAGTTGTCACAACTTTCGGTCAGGTGAAAATGGCGACGAGCCGAGAATCGAACCCGGGACTCGTGCTTTGATCACAAGAGCGTTAACCACTACACCACCCATTCACCTCCCACAGTCATGTTCTATTTCCTCACAGATCTCACACAAGGAAGACCTGCAACACATCCCCTGACAAGGAGATATGTGAACCAGGCTGCTCACTATGCTGTGCGCGCTGAAGTACCGGTTTCACACGTACGTACGTGTTAAGGTTATGCATATATTTCCTCCGTGTACCTACAAGTGGAGAAGATATGTGACAACTTTCGGTCAAGTGAAAATGGCGACATGTCACATATATGATATAGAATATATATGTACAAGACAATACACCATATTTCACGAATTACTGTAAAAATGGTTAATTTTTTTATTAGCGGAATAAATACTATAATATCAAAAGTTTCCCAAATTATTATATACTTGACTTGCGCCTTGCACACTCATATTACCTTAAAAATATTCAAGTGTAGTCACGAGCGACGAGCGGAAAATGGCCAACTGGAGGAGTCACTTGTCATTGAGTCAATGCAATCGATGAGCCATGCTTTGTTCTGACTTAAGGCACTTAGTTGCGGAGATGAACTTGATTGGTAGAAGCGTGCAGATATTTATAGGATAGATATGATTGCATCAAATTGTTAATGGAAGAAGAACAAACGAGAAGACTAAAGATATTGAGACATAATCGATCATTATACTCTGCATTAATTACCGGATTTATTTTTGGGTGTAGAACTTGCTAATCGTACACAAACAATGGGTACTTACCACACAGTTGACATTTTTGGGTGCACTACAGAATAAAGTTTCGTCCCCCAGCAGATATCCTGGAGACATGATTTTCTTTTTGCAAGTAGCTTCGGTAGAGCAGGATTTAATGAAATAAAATTATTTTTTCTACTTATTCGCTCCCGTCAAAGTAACTCCAAGTTTCCACAACAATGCACAGTGACGTTTATGTTCAACCATATCAAGAAAGTGGGGCAATTAAAAAATTGAAATTAACTAGATAAATAAAGTCTCAATTTCTTAAAAGGAGTTTTGGTGTGTGTATGTAGAGGTGGGGGGTAGTTGCCTCCACGTGAACGATATCGGATAACTTCTTCTATTATGGAATTGTGACTAATTGCTTACGCCACGACCAAGAAATTAACATCAAGATATTGTGTTACTAATTGTGTACGTAAAAGAAATCAGTTTTTTTTATCCATTTATGCCCTTCGATTCGTGGTAATTTTCGTATTGCTAGTAACTGATGTTGAGAACAGTTTTGTCTTCGAACTTTTTTGAAAAGGAATAATACCGATCTCGTGCGTTTACGGAGGTTTACGAATGCCAGTTTATGCAAATGAGTTATTCGCTGTTGTTTTTATGACTGTCAGAAACCAACTAGTGCACGAAACATTTGGAAAGAGTTCCTACAAATTTCCTAAATGGTGTTTAAATCACTATTATTTTAATACACTTGATTCATTCGACTTCGTCCAGACATGCGAGGATAAGGTAGAATAAACTGGATGAACTCGGTTGAGGAAAGTCATCCTTCGGGGACGGATTATAACAAAGAGATAAGAACCAGCTACATAATCTATTCAGGTGAGTTATTGCAATTCCGGTGCACGTTAAAAACCGCATGATATTGTCATTGCATACCTATTGCTTTCAGGAGAAACCGTCTGTATTTCCATTCACGACTTTGAAAGTATAAAATTAGCACTAAGATAAGTCGTTACATAGAGCTAAATGATTTGACTTATTGAAAATTAATTTGATTAATTGCACCTTTTTCATCTGAAGCAACATTGACATTGTTTAAAAGGAACTCCTTATATTTTTTCATTGTTGCCTTAAAGATCAAGAATTGACGAATATAACTATTTTTATTTAATACTAATTAAATTTTAACGAATAACAAATGAGCATAATTCAATATTTGGTATAAGGACAGGGAAAAGTTGACGCTTTTCACGCCGCGCTGTGGGACCACGTCTGGACGTGAGGCAAGGCTCTTAGCCATGCTTTATATTAAAAAATATTTAATTATTCTCTATGCTGTCTCTCATTCGTTCAAATTCAGTAAATATATTATCTTTACATTGTACTAATTCAAATTCAATAAATATTTTATCACTGAATTGTATTTTCTCAGGATTTGAAGAAGTCGTGAAAAAAATTAATTTGATTAAATATCCGCGTAAGTGTCGATATCTGTCAACAATAAAATAATACGTCAAATGATTTCCCTCATGCCACGACTTACCTCACTAAAAGCCGTACTTTGATATATTTATTTTGGAGACATTTGAGGTGTTCGCTTTTACTGACTCATTCCGTGTATTTCGAACTGGTCATGTTTCGAAGGTTACATGATGCATCGGATATGAAGGAGATGAGTTGTTGTTACCATTTGCAATTACATGAACGAAATTTTTCCGTTTTGCCATGCTAACCATTTTATGTATTTCATGTTTTCGACGTCATGGCTGTCATCATCAGTGGATCGAAGAGAAATTGCAAAAAGTATACTAACATTACTACGATAAACGACCCCACTCGCTTCTCCGGTTCATCTCAAACATTGCTAGATCAAATTATCGTCAACAATGGAATCTCGTATTTCTCTGAAGTGTTTATCACAGAATACAGCGATCACCTTGCACAAGTATTGACTATTAATAATAAACTAAAACCACTTAAAATCCTTTACAAGTTTTCAAGAGAATTTAATGACACAAATCAATCCATATTTATAAATTATTTGCGTGATGAAACATGTACAGATGTTTACAATTGCCAAAACACCGATCACAAATTCAATGTATTTATCTCAATATTCCTAAAACATTACAACTCTAGATTTCCCATAAAACGCAAGTTAATTAACACAAAAAAATACAATAGATGGATCACCCTTGGGATGAGAATTTCTTCAAAAAACAAACGCCGTTTATATTATCTTTCAAAACTCCATAACCAACCACCCGAATTCCTTAATTATTTTCGTAAATATAAGACTATTCTTCGAAAAGTAGTCTATGCAGCTAAAGTTATGGAAAACGACAGGCAGTACAAAAATCGAACAACCGGATGAAAACTATGTGGAATATTGTTAAACATTACACGTTAAACATAACACGTTCTGAAAATCGCGAAGAAAATATTTCTCTACTAAACGATGGCAAAATCGTATCAAATCCTCAGGACATAGCAAATTTGTTTAATTCGTACTTCTCAGAAGTTGGTAAAATAACGAACTCAATATATCCAAATCAATGTCCTCCAATTATATCCACTCACCCAATTCTGTGTTCACTTCCGAAACTAACGCCAGTGAAGTCATGACAATCATCAGCTCCTTAAAAAACAAATTTTCAACAGGCATATACGATATACCTGAGTTTTTGTGTAATTTTCGTCCCACGCTATATTAAATCCACTCATAAATATTTTTAATAGTTCTTTATCGGAAGGGGTGTTTCCCAACATATTTAAGAGAGCTAAAGTGAAACCTTTACACAAGAAAGGAAACAAACTTAATATTGGAAATTACCGACCAATATCTCTACTACCCACTTTCTCAAAAATCCTAGAAAAATTNAATTTAATACTGGAAATTACCGACCATTATCTCTACTATCCACTTTCTCAAAAATCATAGAAAAATTATTCTATAAGCGTCTTCTAGATTTTTTATCAAAAAAAGAAAATTCTCTCTGACGATCAACACGGTTTTCGGAAATCCTTTTCCACTACAAGCACCATATTTTCCTTCTTAAACGATGTTACCACATCTCTTGACCGTGGAGAAAATCCTCAGGGTGTTTTTCTTGACTTATCCAAAGCATTCGATGTCATCGATCACGGAATTCTCCTTTCCAAATTGCATTCTTTAGGCACTCGTGAACTTCCACGTCATTGGCTAACTTCTTATTTAAAAGATAGATATCAACAGGTCGAAATATCCTATACTAAAAATAAAATACTTGAGCGTTGTCTTTCAGAAACAAAGCTACTTACTTGCGGAGTACCCCAAGGTTCAATTCTCGGCCCTATACTCTTCTTATTGTATGTGAACGAAATGTCATCATCCACATCAGATTGCCAAATGATTCTTTTTACTGATTAAACTAATTTACTATGTAAACACACCGTTTCCTTCGGGTAGAGGCAGATTTTTTATACAGGTTCTCTAGGTTGTGTCTAGGGATGGATTTATTGTAATAATAAATCGTGAATTTAGTGTTATTTCAATTCTGATGATTTTTAAACACTATACTCAGAATGATCTATAGTTCGATAATAATTTGTACATGTAAAATAAATTTTTTGTGTTAAATTACGAACATATTGACATTCTATTAGTATTATAACTCGTAGCTAACTTTTTATCTTATCTAGGAATTTTTG
Source organism: Laupala kohalensis (assembly GCA_002313205.1). NCBI lineage: Eukaryota > Metazoa > Arthropoda > Insecta > Orthoptera > Trigonidiidae > Laupala > Laupala kohalensis. Next base: position 71,760 of record NNCF01129717.1, read on the forward strand.
TTTCAATTTTTGAATCCGCCTCTGCCTTAGGGTCCTTGACCGTAGTTGATGGGATGGTTCCTTACTTGCTTCCAGAGAGAAAATTAGTTTATTGTCCTCCACGTGGTCATGCGCAGTTTGTACTGCTTTTTGGACAATATATTTATTTATTTATTATAAAATAACAAAATTAATATGATAAATATTTACAGAGTTATATTTATGTCCATGTAATGGATGAGGATAAACTAAGCAAATATTTCGTCTTTACAGTATAGCTATTGTCTTTTCTGAATGTGGAAAAAAGTTGAAAGGAAAACTGTGAATTGAACCGCTTATCTACCGTCGTAAGCATGTTATGAAAAAAAGAAATTGGTTGATGGCAAAACTTGGAAATTTCGTTAATTTAAGTATTGTATTTGTGTTTTTATTTAATATTCTTCCATTTATTACTCACCGTTGCCGTTCATGGGTTTGACATCCGGCGCCGAGGAAGCGTTGCTTACACTGCTGCTCGAGTTCGGCGTGGTGGAGGCAGCCGCGTTGGGCGTGCCTGGTTTGCCTTCTTTGCCCGCGGAAGGCGGTCCGTTCCCTCCAGCACCGTTGGTCCCTCCTCCAGCTCCTCCGACTCCTTTGACAATCGCTTCGCTCTTGACGCCCGGAGGCGCTGCTCCTGGCTGCTGCGACTGTTGTGGTTGCTGGGATTGGGGCTGCGTCGCCCCTACGCCACCCACGCCTCCTACACCGCCGGTGTCTCCGCCCCCGACGCCACCACCACCTCCCGCCGACTGCGATGCTTTCTGCTGAGCCAGGCGCTCTTGCTTGCGGAACTTGGCGCGACGGTTTTGGAACCACACCTGCGGTGAAAAATATCAGTAATAATGAGTTATATCTCAGCACATAACTTACTTCTCTTGCGCAAAAAATATATTTTTAAAAATTTACATTTTGTGACGGCTTTGCACTCTGTGAGCAACATTAGTGATTGCAAGTTATAAAAATCTAGTTGGTAGTACTTAAAAAATTCAGAGTGTCTGGTAACTGAATATAAGTGTTGGAAATCCAAAGATGACTATTGGTAACTGAAAAACTAAACCGAAACAGAACAGGGCCCTGGTTCGATAACTACATGTTGCCATTTTCATCTGAATGTAGTTAACACATTTCTTCCTCATGAAAAAGCATATTATAAAATACCAGAAGTGTGATATGATATTCAACCTACCATTACCCAATGTGATGTCATGTTACAGTAAATGTTTTGCAGGAAATTACTTCATTATTCACAAAACACTTCATGAGAACATTACAGTTCCTAGATTTAGTGTAAGAATTTCTGTGGATGAGATATTTCAAAATTACGATCTTTGAAACATCCGCCGTATTACTCTCCTGAATTTTCATCAGTTATAAAGGCAATTTCAACATCAGTATTTTTTTAGTAAGCATAATGCATTTCTTCCATATATACAGCACTTCAATAACATTAAGAGTACAGGATGACGATAAATTTCTAAAATAATTGCAAATAAAACAAAATTTAAATATAAACTGTGTTTTACAATGGTTGGGTTTTGGATTGATTATTAGACCTATCTTAAGTTTTTTTATACTTTTTATGGGTTTTGCAAATCACTTTACATCTAACAAATGCACTAAATATAATCTCATACCAACTAACTCATTTAATTTGGCATATAAGAACTGAGAGCCAGTATATTTAAATATTCTGAGAGTACAGTCGTGAGAAACCTGGAAAATTCATCGACACAAATATTTATGAAATTGTATCTATCGCAACGTTCACCTCTATAACAAATGTGGTCATAACAAATGAATCACTTTGATAGACAAGCAAATATCCTGCTAATCAGATGAGAGGGCGAGTGTGCGCAAGCGAGTCCGTGTTTCGCACCCCGACGCGGTCACCGTAGCTTCCCCCTCGGGGTAGTGGGTGGGTGGGTNGCAAACAAGGGTTTCTGCCTGCGATGGCGCCGCGCCGCGACCGTGGCGCCGCCGTGCATCATGGCAACGCGACCGCAACAGTGATTGCTCCAAACAAAACGGATTGCTCTTTAAAATTTGCGATGCGACCGTTTGTGAGCTATGGCTGCTTTTTGGCAGCGATGAAATGGATGGTGCTATAACCTGTTGTCGTCATTCATATGTCACCGCTGAAAGGATGGGGTGTGGGTTGTGTACGAGGGAGACCGCGTGTGAGGGACGGTTCCAACGATCATGTGGTTTGGGGTTGGAGACGCCACGATCGGTGTGGAAAATTGCGACGAACTGTATCTTCCAGTTACTTACAATTGTTCGCATTCTATGGAGTAATAACTAAAAAATGATCAGCACATTCGCTAACAACTTTTTATCAAATTTAAAACTTAGTACCTTCGGGTTAGAAATAATGCAGGAGAGGGAGAGAAATTACCTACAAAATATATCCAGCGATATTTCAAGCAAGTAACTTCGGTTATGTGTCACTTACAAATCGACTTCACAGGAACAAGTGTTTATGATAAAGTATAAATTATAAAGAATTTAAGAATTTAGTTTTGTTGCAAATTACTTCAAATGTCAGGTTGTTCTTTTAAATAAAAATTCATACTTAACAGGTATACAAGAATTGGAGCTGTAGAATAGCAATTTATGGAGGGATAATGATAATATGAAGGATAAAATAAGCATTATCCATAGCATAACGAACTCATAATTTATCACCTCCAGACAGAAAAAATAGTGCCAGATCTTGGTGGAGACATTTAGTTCCTAAGACCAGCAATATATAAACATTTGTGTACATAGGTACGATGAATTTAAGAAATGCACTTCGTTTTCCAAATGATTTTACCTAAAACATTTTTAGAAATGATACATCTATTACTCTTTGCATTTTCAGAAAAATTGGAATGAGCAGGTGTGTTTTGTACGAACACAATTTTACCTCTATTGCCATATAAATTCTAACACCATAAAACTTTTTATGACGTTGAGATTGGATGACTCATTTTTTTAAAAATTATTAGCAAGGTGAAACAAAAACTTCATAACAATCAACACTAGGGTTTGTCATAACAACACAGGTTGACATCGGGAATGGAACTCAGCGTTGAAAATAAACCAGAGCAGCAATGGACACCCCAGCCACGTTAACAATTGCGAAGCACCCAGCGTTCATCTGATCCGATGACCGTCGTTGCAAACTAAATAGTAGGACGGACCTTTTCTACCATGTGTTTTTTTTCCTGTTTTCTACCATGATTGGTTTTAGAAAAAATGCACACCACGATCGCAGGGTCGCCAATTAGCAAGAACTGGCTTGACAATCCGCAAACAAGATAAAAAAAAGCTACTCGACGCGCAATGAATACAAATGAAAGCGACGGCTTGGAGCTTTGCCTCCGAGCTGCGCGCGGAGAGTAAACAAATTCGAAGCGCGGCTTCTAGCTAACCTTTCGCTCTCTCAGGGCAGACAACCTGCTGATGCGCACATTCAAAGGTTCACGGATCAAGGTTCGTGCTGTCCATGGATTGGAAACAACATGTACAGGATCTAGACGTACATTATTATGATAATAGAGAACAAACATTTGAAATATTAAGCACTGATGGTTTTACCACTTTCTCTTTGAATTCTCACGTCAGATTGACTGAATTTTTAAGGGACCAACTTTTAATGAAACACTCCAATAAAAATTGTTTTACAAAATTGTATTTTATATGTGTTGAAAATTGGATAAATCATTGAAGTGTAGCACATTCTTTCTTTGTATAGTAAAAACCATTGATCGGTACCTAAACTGTTTAGACAGATTTGATTTAAAGCACTTATCTGAATTGTATTGATTCCTGAATACTATTCTTGTCAATCTCGTGAAATCTAACATAACATGTGTAAATACCCAGTATTTCTTTAATAAATGTATTAGTATCTTTATGAGACTCTCGTAAAAATAATATTTCTTTGGTCTCTCAGCGAGATTGAAATAAAATTATTTTCTGGAACAGAACATAATTCTAAGGTTTTTCCCAGTAAAACTCAGGAAAATAGATGTTATTCTCTACGACATGGGTATCTCACGAGAGGACATAAAAATTTAACAAATATGAATTAATATATTTCTGTATTATGAAGATTAATGCTATTCAAAACTGGTGCTGGTATATTAAGATTACAAAGAATTAAAATGAATAATAACTATTCATTTTTCTAATAATAACTAATTTACATATAATTCTTCCACTTGAGTACGAAAGTTCGCTTTCTCTTAATTTTGGCCAATGCTGCTTATACACGGAAAAATTCGTTTTCCACGATGCTAGGCACCGTAATGTAGAAACCCTATCATTTTTATCGGCATCAATGATTGCTCTCGTTCGTGAGGAGCGAAACAATATCGTAAGTTGTCTTTGACAAAAACAAACCTTAGAGCGAAATGTTAATGCTGAGAAAAGAGACAATATGTCAGCAATTCATTATTTATCTGTTCATTTATATGCAACTGATCTCTTTATTTAGACTTGCGAGTATTTTAGATCTTCTTTGTTTCGTAATCAACCACCAAGGATACCTGTGCTTGATGGAATGAGTTATTGTTAGTGTAACTCCATTCATCCAAACATTCATTTCGCGACAGAACTTCATAATGAAGGTACATCACTTAATATTTTAGATCTCTCCATATCCATTATCAATAAACGACATAAATTTAACATTTTTAGAAAACCTACCCTCACTGACAACATCATACACAACAACTCTAATCATCCCTTCTCTTACAAGTTCGCCGCATTCGACTCCATGATTCACAATTCCTCTTTCACGCCATAATATCCTTACAGAAATAAAAACCATTAAGCAAGTAGATATCAACAACGGATACAACAGTGAGTTAATAGACAATATTATTCTGAAGAAATGTCAGAAAATTCAACTCAATATCACAGCTCTATCACACATATAAGACACATCATGCAGCAAGCTTCTCCATCCCATGTATAGGAAATATTTCTACTTCCATCGCGAAAACATTTAAAAAACTTGGAATCCAAATTACATTTCAGGTACCTAAAACTACGAAATTTGCTCTCTATCAAAAGACCCCATCCCATTACATTCCAAATTAGATTTAAAGAATTCATACGCGCACTGAAACTCAACACTACATTCTCACGTTTCGCTACTCATCTCATCGACTTCCAACACTCGTCATGAACGAAGATGCCAAAATTTTAGAAATAAAAAATAGATTTTATATTAGAATACAACTTGAGACACTCCATATCAATAAATTTTTGAAAAACCCTTATATTTAGTTCTTAAATCAAAACATTCCACAGATTTCCTCCCCCTTCTCCGCCTCGCCTTAGAATACATTGCGCCCTCAAAACGTTAAGACTTTCCTGGTTCTCACCCTTCTGTCCCCCCTCCCCCACCCCCTCCCCAGACTACTCCAAGAATTTTGTCCGTAAATGAAACAACACTTTCAATTCTTGAGCCAATGCTGCAAACTTATTGATTTTTTGTGCTTGAGCTGTCATTATCATTACTAGCAGACTCCGGTACTCCCCGCACCTAGCAGACAGGTGTTAGGTTTTCAGATAGGTAATAGATTTAATCTCTCCACTTTATATTATTAAAACTTTCGTTTTGAAATAATACCGGATAATGCTTCCTAAATGAAGAAAATGAAAACCTTTCTAAAGAATCCTTGGGTGTTAATTTAATATTTATTTTTTCGGAACACAAACATTAAAGCATTACCCACTTCATATCAATCTATTTGAACGCAACACACATGAGTTTTTGAAGTTATTCACTAATGATAGTACTATAACCCTTTCCACTTAGTTATGAACTAGTTTCGTAGAACTAGTTTCACGTAATTGAAAGTAAAATGAGTAATACCACGATTTATTCTAAAACCACCGAAATCCGTTGTCAGTATGCAAACATCTGTACTAACAAGAGAAATTATTGACATTAGGCAGATTTAGGATAGCGTGGAGACACATCCCCACTACACGTATCCTAGAACTGACGAAGAACCCATTCCGGGCCGAGATGAGGTTATATTTGACTGAACAAGCTCTTCTGCGTTCGTTCAGAAAGATCGAGCCCCTACGTTGTCCATCGAAGCCCCTTCAGTAGCTTAGTGCGTGCCCTCTTATCTACCTATTATTACTCTTAGTGTCACAAACTCTTACTATTACTAACTACTCCTACCAACACCTCCACTTGGGCCAAGTTGTTGGTAAACCTAGCTAACCGGTCCACCTACTAACAATAGCCCTACCTCCTATCACCCCATGTAGATCAACTTCTATAGCACGTCAAATTTCCCATTTACAAATACTACAATAGTAATAAAGGTCAAGCACAGCTTACAGAAATTATGTACTTGTAGTATATTTATCCGACGAACCTTAGTTCTGTCAAACTTCATCAAAATGAATATTTGAAAATTGAATGGGGAACCCTACCTTTTGTTTTATGTCTTAAAAGAAGACTTCCATTCAACTTTCTAATTTTAAAAATATATTTAGAGTTAGACGTAGAATAGTGTACGAGGCCTTTTGAGTTTGATCTACACGACAATAATGTTGCGATAATGTAAACAAAGGATGAACGACGATGACCAAGAGTGATTTAGAGCCGATTTCCAATAAAGCTAATGCATAAGGTAAAGGACGGGAGTTCCATTTGTTGAATTGCACGTTGTGAGGGCTCTTTATGGAGTCATTACTTTTCTCTGGTGATGACAGAAATTCACAAGAGTTTATGGATTATGATCTAGCATTCATATATAACATTGAAAGACGTTTAAAAAAACGAGACTGTCGAAGTCTCCATTTCATACTTTAAAGTAGACGTATGTTTTCATTAATCAAATGGAATTCTTTCTCGTGACTTATTCAGATTTTGAACATCTATCATTAGGTAATTGTAATTTTTATCATTCTCTTACTTTCTCTCCTATTGTTCGCTATCAAACATTTGCTAATTTATGAAACAACAAAACATATAAATCTGAATCATTGAACTTCATTTAAGGTATGATTTTAAACTAAATAATACTAACTATCTAAAGTAAAATGATGTAACTAACATTCCGTGTGATACTAAGAACGTTTACTTTAATTTAGCGACCGCGTTAGTTTAATTTCTTTATTTACCTGAATAATATGGCTGATACTACTTTCCTCCATCTGCTGATTGAATGAAAGTTTTACTCGGTTACATACCTAGGTTACATTCAGTGTAAACAGGACATCAGGACAGTGGTGAATAGTACCTGCTAGTATACAATGGAGCATTAAGTAACTCACAATTTTCGAGAGTATTGTTTATTACGTTACAGACGCGTGACATCTGATATTTGTTAGGACTCAGGAAGTCAAGTAATATACTTTTCAAATAAATGAGTCAAGTGGAATTTTTTCTTGTCATAATTTAAATGTTATTATATCACAAAAGGTGAAAGATAAAACTATAGGAAATCATCAAACATATGAACTATATATAGAGCATTAAAGGATGTGTTGATTTGTGTCAGCTACGTAGAAAAGGATATATATATATATATATANAACAATTGAATTACGGATAGCGAGAGGCAGGCTGGCCGCTGTTGGCCAGGTGTCGCTGATTGGCGTCTGCTGATTACCGCTGCACGGTTAAAGGGCAGCAATCACCGGCGCGACCGCATTGCAACCTCTCCAAGTAAAAAATCGCTCTGGGAAAACACGAGGGTGACGGAGGGTGAACAGTAGCAATTGCAAGGCGGCACCTTTGAAGCAACTTCAAAGAGAGTTCATGTGTGATTGCCAGACGGCATGTTTGTACGGATTTGAGAGAGAGAGAGAGCGCTATATTCAAAATCAGTAGACCTGGAAATAAGCGTGAGCTCGATACAAGAGATAAAAGATGAACTGTGATAAGAGGAACAAAAAACTGGTAGCTTTTTTCACCAATTCTGTGAGTTGCGCTTGACGTATGGTACTGCTTAATACATTGCTTAAAGTACTGTGGAGTGGGAGAGTTTTTTGGAAGACAGATGAACAATATAGAGGATAACTCTTTAAATGTATCTTAAATAGATAAAATACACCGTTTTACTATTATCTTTTATTCTTTACTGAATTGCAAATATGACGTTACATTGTCAGCAGTGTGAAGGAAGGACAACGATAAGAAAAAATAACGTAGAAAAGGAATAATGATGAATATTAATTAGTTTTTTGCCAGTATGTCTCTTGTGAGATAATGGAGTTAGAATGTTTATAGCAGATCCATCTAAATAGGAGTTTCTTTCAATAGAATTCTTCGTCACTCACTTCTGCGCTAAATGAGACGTTGAAAATGCCATGTAAAACTGCTCTAAAATATCTTTTAATAGAGACAATATTTCAAAAACTATTTAGTGATATTCTATGTATAAATATCTTAAGTTTGTGAATGTTGGATAATTTAGAAAAACTTTTTCCGACAAAGTTTTGAGAAATCTCGAATGGTAGTTAAACTCAGATGGAACAAAATTAACTCTGAAGGTGATTATATATACGGTTCGAGTATGTATAGAGTTAATAGTGAGAAGTTTTGGAATGCAGCTGTGAAAGTGTAGAGTTTTATCCTAGATATTATGAACCTCATCGTTGTCGGGACGAGTGGAGGCAGCGATACTGTGATAGCAGTTAGCGGGTGGGCACGTGGTGAATCCGGTGCCCGATTTCCGCGATGCGTCGTCGTCCTAACTCGTTTAGCGAGCAAGTCGTGCCCGTCGCGCGCGCGGCTAAATGCCATCAGGGTCTGATTACGGCAGAGCACGCCGTTGAAGTTGAGTTGCGTGCAAAATAGCCAAAACTAATTTGGCTCAAGCACAATGATGGTTGACGCGGAATCACCCTGTGACAACACTCCCCCGCTGTGGACGGCTAGTACCCACCGACAATGGTCACTCTTTGCTCATTTCATGTCGATGGCGTCCCATACTCTGGACGTGTTTCTGTTCTTGTGATAGGGACCTTAATGATGATATCTGAGGTTATTTCAAAATCGTACTCGAAATATTTTATGAATATTCACCCAAATAAATATATCAGTGTAATGTTGTTCTATGCTTAGAATATTCTGTGTTTAATTTTTTCAGTATTTAATCTTTATGATTATTTCTCTAATTTTATTGTTTTATAATACAAAGGGTATCCCCGGTTAAGATATGCAAAATGTCCTAAGTCTTATATTTTCGAATAACCCGGTTTATAGTGTTAAGTACACCTAAAAACTGACTCCTGGATCAAGTAAAAAATCTGATTTTTAGAAGGTCATTTAATGTCATATATGAAAGTTACAGCATTTAAAAGACTGCAAAAAACACACACACAAAAAACTTTCATATAGAAATTTAAAATGTGCACCAAATTTTATTTTGCCACTTGGTTAGACGTATAAAACTCTACTATCAAGGCGTATTTCCTATTTTTATTGTCTCCGTAGCTTAATATTGACTCAAGTTATGACAATTTTAATCCGTCAACAAATATGTTTAATTTTACATTCTACATTGACGTCTTACCAAAATGTCAAGTAAAAACGAGAATATCCACCATAAAATCTGTTTTTCACTTAATTATTTTTATGAGATTACGTTCAATGTGGATAGCAAAGAATAGACAACTGTCAATTGTTTTCATTGTCGATGAGTTAATAGAAAATTACATTTTCGTTTTTTCTGGATTATAATAATCGAAGTGAGTGACAATTTTTTAGGCAAATCACTAGCAGAGAATTATTGCAAAATGTTTTGAGAAATATGATACATAATAAAGGTAATGCATAATAAGGTGATTTATTAGTATTTCTTTTTTTTCTTTTTGAATTCAATAGTGATGATTTACACATACAATAATGTTCATACATTGTTCAAGTTATTGAAGGACAAAGTTATAATGACGAAAAATATGGATTGAGATTTGACTGACATTAGTTTTTTTCTAATATATTTTACAGGATGAATAAATGACTGATACTCATGGTGAACGTGTATTAAAAAAATTAAAACTGATAATGCAAAATGCATTAAGTATAAACATTTTGTTCGAAAACATGTTCGTGGTAAATGTAAGGTAATTAACACACGAGTTGATGTATTTAAGTTTTATGAAGACTATGAGATATTTACTCAAGTTGGTGGTTTGATATGAGAAAAATGTTATTCCCGGTTGCGGCTAATGAAAAGCAGGTTGAAACATGTGGTGGATGGAGGTCAGAATCAATCTGCAGTAGTCGGATGTGAAAAACCATCTACATCAACAACTTCGGAGCAACAGATAGAAAGTCAGCCTTCAACGTCAAGTTAGTTAATTACCCCAATTACTGAAGATTCCTCATCTCCAAGTAGTAAATCAACAAGTAAGGGGTCTGTTTATAGCCCAAAGACAATCAATTGAAAAAATGAATCAGTTTTGATTTCATTTGATAGTGTGATTGCAACTCACTCAATGAGTTTCCTTTGTCGTTCGCAGGACGATATTCACGATGTTCCGTTTGAAGCTAGATTTTGGGTGTTTGTTTCTAGCAGAATTTTCATTCCGAAAAGAAATAAATGTTGCTTAAATCATATAATTAAAAAGCGTTTCTATGAGAACGAATTGAATCATATTAAAGTTTTCTCCAATGAGTCATTCATAGAAGTTACAGAAATTAAAATGTCTTTGGAAAAACTGTCCAACAAAGTAGATTCTAAACTTTATGATAAAATAACCAAATATTCAATATCTGACGAACGACTGATACAATGAAACCATATACTGTCTTTGCGGTATGATGTTGACCATGAGAGATTCAATTAACCGCAATGTTAAGCAAGCTTTGGTAATATTTTTGTTCAAGCTGAGATCTGAAAATTCCAATGGTTTAATTGCAGCTATGATGGAAGTTGATGAAAGAGTTGTCGAGGATGTTGAGATGTATTCACATTCATGAGAATTTTTAATAGGCCAGACATCAGACTGATATTCTTGGACCATTTGAAGCCAGTAAAAACGATGCAGAAATTTTGGAACATTTATTAAAAGATCCACTTGGTTTATCATCTATTTTAAAACCGGGAGACGTGTTTATTTTAGATCGAGGATTTCGTGACGTGAAACCATTCTTAGAAGAGAAAGACTACAAAGTCCTTATGCCTGCCTTGAAAGGTAAACGCAACCAGTTGACCACCGAAGAGGCTAATGAATCTAACTATGATACAAAAATACGATTGGTTATTGAAACTATTCATGGAATTATAGGCCAAAAATGTAGAATATTGCACAACAGATTTTTACAGAGTGCTGGTGTATCCTCAAGTTGCTCGCTTTCTTCATATGTCTGGTAAACGGTTGAATACGGAACCAGTAAACATGCAATCCATCATTAATAGACTGCATTCCAGAATAAATACTATAAACACTTTAGCTCTATTAGTACAGGAAAAAAATTGACAGAAAATATGTCCCCTTTAGGACAATATTGTCAGAAGATTTGCTAGATTTCCCTAAACTATCTTTAGAAGATATAAAATTATTTTTTACTGGAACGTATCAATTATCTCAAGCAATGTAGTATTTAGCAGAAGTGTTAGATGAAGATATACTTTCCTTGAGTTACTTACATTAAGGGCCTGATATTCTGAGAATAAGTCAAATCCAGACATATTAACAGCAAAAGCCGCAAATGTTACGTGCCATATGAAGTGAATGGAATTGGAATCGACGCCACTGCTGTAATTGTGCCAATGGACTAAGAGCGGTTGGATGTCGTTCCAACATTGCAGCACTTATTTATCTTTTAAGTTACGGCAGATATTTATCGAAAGCCATCAAACAGCCGAATACTTGACAACGTTGTGTGAAAAAGAAAATATGTATCCTATTATAGATAAAGACAGTGATTAAGACTAAAGGTCAAAAATAGAAGAGTATTTCTATATTAAATGTTGAACTCAATTATATAAATATTACTTCTCCTTTTTATTATTTTTCAAACAGAAAAACATCATTGTGGTATCTTATGAAATCTAAATAGTTATTTTTAAATGGAATGGTTATTTGGAATGGAATAACTCCGCCTGCAGTACTTGGGGTAGTTCTAGTAGTTTCCCAGTGCTGTTGCCGGTCCCAAACCCGGATAAAGGAGGAGGGTTAAAGCTTCAGATCAGTGACACACGAAAAAACCTACTGCTACATGTCTGAACAACTTGTCTCAGAGAACTGTAAAGTCGACGAAATAATTACTTAGGTTTATTGAAAGTCGATTTCAAAAATTAGGTTAAATATAGACAGAAATGGAAGTAGATGATTGATACGACTTCTCATGAGGCTACATAGGGCACATAAACATACTGATGCTCACACAGTCAGACACTACTTGACATTTTTGGTAAGACGTCAATGTAGAATGTAAAATTAAACATATTTGTTGACGGATTAAAATTGTCATAACTTGAGTCAATATTAAGCTACGGAGACAATAAAAATAGGAAATACGCCTTGTTTGTAGAGTTTTATACGTCTAACCAAGTGGCAAAATAAAATTTGGTGCACATTTTAAATTTCTATATGAAAGTTTTTTGTGTGTGTGTTTTTTGCAGTCTTTTAAATGCTGTAACTTTCATATATGACATTAAATGACCTTCTAAAAATCAGATTTTTTACTTGATCCAGGAGTCAGTTTTTAGGTGTACTTAACACTATAAACCGGGTTATTCGAAAATATAAGACTTAGGACATTTTGCATATCTTAACCGGGGATACCCTTTGTATTATAAAACAATAAAATTAGAGAAATAATCATAAAGATTAAATACTGGAAAAATTAAACACAGAATATTCTAAGCATAGAACAACATTACACTGATATATTTATTTGGGTGAATATTCATAAAATATTTCGAGTACGATTTTGAAATAACCTCAGATATCATCATTAAGGTCCCTATCACAAGAACAGAAACACGTCCAGAGTATGGGACGCCATCGACATGAAATGAGCAAAGAGTGACCATTGTCGGTGGGTACTAGCCGTCCACAGCGGGGGAGTGTTGTCACAGGGTGATTCCGCGTCAACCATCATTGTGCTTGAGCCAAATTAGTTTTGGCTATTTTGCACGCAACTCAACTTCAACGGCGTGCTCTGCCGTAATCAGACCCTGATGGCATTTAGCCGCGCGCGCGACGGGCACGACTTGCTCGCTAAACGAGTTAGGACGACGACGCATCGCGGAAATCGGGCACCGGATTCACCACGTGCCCACCCGCTAACTGCTATCACAGTATCGCTGCCTCCACTCGTCCCGACAACGATGAGGTTCATAATATCTAGGATAAAACTCTACACTTTCACAGCTGCATTCCAAAACTTCTCACTATTAACTCTATACATACTCGAACCGTATATATAATCACCTTCAGAGTTAATTTTGTTCCATCTGAGTTTAACTACCATTCGAGATTTCTCAAAACTTTGTCGGAAAAAGTTTTTCTAAATTATCCAACATTCACAAACTTAAGATATTTATACATAGAATATCACTAAATAGTTTTTGAAATATTGTCTCTATTAAAAGATATTTTAGAGCAGTTTTACATGGCATTTTCAACGTCTCATTTAGCGCAGAAGTGAGTGACGAAGAATTCTATTGAAAGAAACTCCTATTTAGATGGATCTGCTATAAACATTCTAACTCCATTATCTCACAAGAGACATACTGGCAAAAAACTAATTAATATTCATCATTATTCCTTTTCTACGTTATTTTTTCTTATCGTTGTCCTTCCTTCACACTGCTGACAATGTAACGTCATATTTGCAATTCAGTAAAGAATAAAAGATAATAGTAAAACGGTGTATTTTATCTATTTAAGATACATTTAAAGAGTTATCCTCTATATTGTTCATCTGTCTTCCAAAAAACTCTCCCACTCCACAGTACTTTAAGCAATGTATTAAGCAGTACCATACGTCAAGCGCAACTCACAGAATTGGTGAAAAAAGCTACCAGTTTTTTGTTCCTCTTATCACAGTTCATCTTTTATCTCTTGTATCGAGCTCACGCTTATTTCCAGGTCTACTGATTTTGAATATAGCGCTCTCTCTCTCTCTCAAATCCGTACAAACATGCCGTCTGGCAATCACACATGAACTCTCTTTGAAGTTGCTTCAAAGGTGCCGCCTT
>NNCF01129718.1:0-13839 GCA_002313205.1 Laupala kohalensis
GTTTTAACAGTTCTCTTCGTTGCAGGACTGCAATTTGTATTTTTCTGAACAGGATCCCTTGAGTGGCAAGTTTTGATACTAAGTTTTTAAAAAACGAAACATTTATTCCCATTTCAAGTATCCATTTGTTCACAAGTTTAAGTTAGTATTATTTAAATTTCGTATTTTCTATTCGTGCTGTTCGTTCCTTGGCGAAATCAAATAAACTCACTATTCAACAATGTCATTTTCCCCATTTACTTTGCAAAACACTGTCATCGCCCATATCAACTTTATTTGCTATCATCACAAGAATGAATATGGAAGATGAGATTTTTAAACAAACTTCCCATAAATTGAATATACACCTCAATCACATATTTTTTAGAAGAAAATGCTTTCTTATATATCTTTCACAAAAATAATCCATATAAGTACTAAACTAATCTAAGAACCTTCTTTACTACACACATTTGTCTAAAAAACCTACTATATTTAATAGTTTCATTACAGCCTAAAAATTCACAGTGATTGATCTATAAGAAAATATCTCATGCATACGCAACACTACAGTTTAACATCTGNGTTTGTAATAATTTACATGAAGTTTTTGTATTTTGTGAGTGTCTTTAAAGGCACGTCAACAACAAGGTCATTAAAGCCCATATCATAGGAATTGGTGCGGTTCTTAAGAAAGTAAGAATTATACGACAAAAAAAACCTATCAAGTAGCTATGTATCTATCATATGAATGAATCTACACAGATATTAAATTAGAGTTCGATCTGGACTAGATCCAAGCCTGCTTTTTATTTAAATGTGGTAAAAACCCTTCTGTACAGGGATAAGCTTACTATGTTTCAGTCATTCATAGCTTAAGAAGAAAATTCTAAGGTGCAACATTATTCACTTAAACTGCTGGGTTTATAGCATTTCCAGGAAAATATACAGAATTTCATCTATTCTGATTATTCCTTTTCTGGAAATAATCCTAGTAAGCTTAATCTACAAAAGCAAACGCAGCCCATGGCATGTCAAATGAAGATTTTTTTTATTACAAACACATTNGCAGCCCATGGCATGTCAAATGAAGATTGTTTTTATTACAAACACATTATGTTTTCTCCGCACTATCCGGATAAGGAGAGTATATAAGGCACAAATCTCCCATATTAGAAAACGTTTGCTCTCTTTCATTTTTTTCTTCCAGTGGTATTCTGCAGAACAGTGCTGCAATGACACTTTGCAATTTTGCAATCGAGTAAGAAAAAATGTAATCTCTGACATTCTCCTCACATGCCCCTTGATCATTATACCTAAAAAACTATCGTTTGTATCCACCATATCAGTGTGACCTATCCACATAAGGACAGTATATATGGCACAAACGTTTTATTCGTGGAAGATTTTCACTCTTTCTCTCATTTTTCCTCTTCTGGCCGTAAAAATAATCAGTCAATAGTTTGTTCGTTCTTTAAGCAACGGTGGTGTATAAATCCCTCTACTTATTGTTCGAGCAAATTACATGCCACAAATCTTATGAAGGTGATGATGTTGAACTAATTGACGAAAAGTTAAACAAGATTGATGATTGTTCAGTTCAAACTTAATTCCAAAAGAAAACTAATTTTTCCTAAATCTTTGATTGGTATCAAAGAATGAAATGAGAAAGCAGAACCAATTCTGCCTCCCTGAAATGAGTCCAGAAAACTTGTTTCGTTGCATACCTGAACTGCGTTGTTCCATAACGAAATCCCCTTCAAAGTAAATGTCAAAAATCAGGAAAACAACGAGTTCTATTCCTATATAATGTGAGCGAAAACTGAATGTTCGTAGAAAGAAGAACATACAACATATAACGTGGAAAAAACTATCTTGGTGCCAACGAAACAGGGCACGTCAAACCGTCAACACTTCCTAAAAATACAATGTTCTTGTTGAGTAGTGATCTGCAGCACTCACGAATTGAAGTTGTAGACAAGCTGCAAGTTTCACTTTCGAAAGTTCATATGCTGCAGTACTGGCACTTGGTCGTTTGACTGATCTGAGCTCGGATAGCGAGGGATTTTCGTCTCGGTTATCCGTGAGCTGCTCGTCGATCAACGTTTGACGCAGAGGTCTGCTTTTCACAGAGGTATACTCGCTAGGAGCTCTCTGGTCAAAACACATTCTAGTTGGGATCATTAAAATAATTTCACCATTCTAACTTTCTGATTTGCCGAGAGAATGCTTTGACGCTGTTCTGGAACCTTGCTAACAGCGTTCGTATTTCTTTTCAATATAACATCATTTCTTGTCAAGGAACGCGTACTTTAACGTTCTTTGGAGTAACCAAGCGTTCGTTTGTCTTGCGTTCCATATCTTTTAACACAAGTAATATCAAATGTAGTATCTATGCAAGTGAGTAATAACATGCATGGAGTGATAATATGTATCATTATGTGCGAGTGATAATTGATAATATGTAGCTGTTATGAGTAATAGTATGATGCAACGAGGAATCACCACGAATTGTGGCACATAATAATCTATGAAATTTCAAAATTATTTGGCCCTTTCTATTTCTTACAGATTTAATAATCGTACCACTGACTGATAGTCTCCTGTTAGTTATAAAACTTAAAAAAATATATCATCATATATGGTTGAAGCTGCACATTGGGATTTATTTTGTGTTTCCATATTAACTTCTATGCATTTCAAACATTTTATAAAACACAAAATTATTTCATTCTTCTTAACTTCCTTTTGCTCCTCACGAACAATACCATCGCACCTTAGAATTCACCGTCAAATCCCATGATATAAATAAACCTTATAGTTTTCAATTCTTGAAAAAAAAAATTATTTCGAAAAGTTTTAAAGGATACAGATGTGACCACGGTCATTGCACACAAATCATTCTGCTCTTTCCGGCACCTGTCTGATATTGTAACAAAGAATTAGTTACGTGAATAGTTCGATAACAGTCAAGATCACAAAAACGCCTTTAAGATAAAATTAAAACCTGACCGAAGAAGCAACAGGTATACTAAAGGTGTCTTCAAAATGCCCCGATTTTAATGTATTAACAAAAACTATTTAGTGATAACATCACTTATCCAGTTCCTTCTTGTTTCTATTCAACATCATCGTGCCAAGAACGCAAGACGTTTTTTAAATAATATATGGTAAATTTTCTTATTTGTAGATATTTGTTTATAAAGTTTACCATCTTAATCGAAAACCGGAAGTGGTCGATTCCAAACGACACTACTCCAGCGCTATGAGTGACCATTTCACAAACTATTAAGACGCAAAGCTGTATTGTGATATTTCTTAAACAACAAACATTGGCGTTGTAAGCTACGAACAGATTAAAATAACGAACGCAAATTACTGTACGCTTCGAAACCGACTGATCCAATTCTAGTAGTTCAATTCCTAGTAAGCTTAATCTACAAAAGCAAACGCAGTCCATTGCATGGAGATGGAAGAATTTCCTTAATTACACACATATTATATTTTCTCCTCACTATCCCGATAAGGACAGTATATATGGCACAAATCTCCCATATGAGCAAATGTTTGCTCTCTTTAATTTTTTGCATCCAGTGGCATTCTGCAGAACAGTGTTGAAATTCCACTTTCTATTTTTATGTCATCAAGGAAGAAAAAATGTAATCCCTTACATTCTCCTCACATGCCCCTTGATCACTATATCTAAGGAACCAATCGTTTGGATCNATAGCTCCTTAATTATGTCCTTAGAGAACTCTATATCAGAAATATAAACAAATTCACTAAAATATTATATGAAATGCACTATTAGGGTAAGCGGAAACAATATTTAATAATTTGAATTGAACTTGTAAATCTGGCATATTATTCAAACACAATTAACGAATTAAAATTGCCATATACTTATGCATCTTAATAAGTAGTTTTCAATATATTTGAAATAAAGGAAATATCAAGACAATTATGAACCAATCATACTACTGCCCCGCATTTGTCTCCCTTTTGAAGAAAAAAAAACTGGGTAGATGAAATTGATAATACACACTCAAATTTTATATTATATTAAATGACACATTATGAAATTTTATTAGACTGGAAGAAAAAGAACTCATGGTAATTTATTACATGCGCCTAATAAGAAACTAAAAAATAATTTATTCCCAATGCAGTATGTCCTAAGTCTTTTATTGTGTGCTTACACCAAGCTTTACCATAAATATTAACATATACACAAATAAAATCATTACAAAATACATTAGAATAACAGGCCAAAACAATGACTATTAATTCATACATCGAATTTCGTTTATTCTGATTATTTATTTCCTGGGAATGATCTTTGTAAGCTTTATCTACATAAGCAAACAAAGTCTATTACATGTCAACAGGTGTTTTTTCCTGATACAAGACATATTCTCTTTCCGCAGCACTATCCTAATATGCATAGTATATATTGTTCAAATCTCTTATACGTGGAACATTTCACTCACTTTAATTTTTGTTTGTAGTTTCATTCTGCAGAAAAACTTGTTATTCCATTCCCTATTTTCAAAACGTAAGAAGTAAGGAAAACTAAATTCTTTACCTCACTTCTCTTGATGATGATTACCTAACGAAACATTCAAATGGATCTCCCATATTGTTATGATCTAGTTCCTAATTTGTCTACTTACAATAATATAGACTAGAATTACAGACTAATGGACATATAAAATACATTATCAGGGAAGGGAAAAACAAAATGTATTAATTTGAATTGTATTTCTCATTCTGGCATATTAGTCAAGCATAATTAACGAATTGAAACTGCAATATTATTATATGTCTTAATCTGTAGTTCTTAAGATGTTCAAATTAATAGAAATATCGAGACAACTATGAACGTATAATTCTCCAGCGTTCCCTTCGTTAATCCATATTTCATGTCTGGATTGCAAATACTAAATAAAAAATATTTGCAAGAAATGAATAATACACATTCAAAATTTATTTTATATACATTACACTTTATGTAATTTTATATCTTTGCCAGAAAATGCAGCCAAAACAATTTAATTATGTCTGGCTACGAAAAATTTCAAAGGTTTTTCTAATTGTACAATATGCATTCAAAAATGTTCTATTATACTCTATCTAAACTGCGTTTCACTTACATGTGACCAAAACACTTCTGTAAAATGATGTGGTTGCAACTCTTCAGATTTATTGTTATCTTAAGAAGACTATTGTTGGGCGCGTCATTATTTTCTTTTATTTTGGCGGCGTCATTTCATTTCCAGAAAAGTATATCAAATATTTCCTGTATTTTGATTATTCCTTTTCTAGAAATGATTCTTGTAAGTTTAACCTACATAAGCAATCGCAGCCAGTCGCATGTCAACAGAAGATTCTTTTAATTCAAAACTTATTCTGCTGTCTGAGCACTATCCCGATAAGGACAATTTACATGGCACAAACTTCTTATACGAGGAAGATTTTCTTTCTGTCTTTAATTTTTCCTTTACAGGCTGTATAAAAAGCAGTAATAGTTTGTTCGTTATTTAAGTGACGGTGGTGTATAAATCCCTCAACTCCTTGTTCGAGCGAAATACATGCCACAAATCTTATGAAGGTGGTGTTAAACTAAGTGACGAAAAGATAACGCAAGATAAAACAGTCAGAAATCAGTTAGAAGACAGGTGTTATTCTACTAAATTGGAGTAGAAACAAAGTTCTCAGAGATAGTAAAACAAACATATAATTTAATATATATCTTTACAAAAAATTCCACTCACGTAATTCTCACAATGAGTGAACTGCTTATTAAACTCCTCACATCATAAAACAATACAGAAATCATTAAAACTCAAACCCATTGAGTTAGTTTATTGAAATAAATTATTTCAAAATGTATTTAATCAGTGAAAGAAAACACCTCAGCAGAATATGTAATAAAAACCTGTGTCGGGGTGACTGATTTCATTACTTCACAGGTTGTTAAGTGCATGTTCCATAAAATATCCCCTCCAGAAGAATCAAAGTTGAAATTTTCATCGGTATTGTTTATTTGTAAAGTCTGAGAAAAGACCTGAAGTAACGTCATTGTTCCAAGAAGCTGAGAAAGTTCAACCTCGCATCATACCCATCACCCCTTCGGAAAGACTTACGTATGCATCTAATTTTGCTCACATATGTCACGAAGGCTTTATATTTACTTTGTGTCTCTATTAATTTCGCGCATATTTTGGTAGTGAGCATGTCGTATTTGCGATATTCTCTAAAGTAAGAAGCCCGTTCTCGCGCGTATCAAGGGCAATCCCATAACAGGTGATCTGTGTTTTCTTCATCCACTCCACGTACATATCATCCATCATCTAAAATACAAATCTCTTAAAAAATTGTCCGAAGTCTCTGTGTCTTGTTACGAATTGTTCAATTATTTTTGGTATAATCTTGAGCCCCAGTCTATTAGCTTTCGCTACTCACCGAAAAGCCACTTCCTCTCAACCAGCGAATTAAGGGAAAACATTTCTTTACGAGAGTGTGTTTCTTATACTCTCAACGTAGATTATAATTCTAAAAGAAAAGTTTATTCTATCAAAAACCGAATAATAAAATTTGATATTAGATAGTTTCCTGATAAAACAAACCTTAAAAGAAAGTGTATAATGGCATAAATTCTATTATCATAAATATTAAAGAATACATGTACATGTCTCAGTCCACAAGACTTTCACATTGTCTCTCTTAATGAGGCCATCTAGTGTTGCACAAAAATAGGTTCCTCAGATTTGTTTTTCCATGTTAAAAATCCTTGATTGTATCTTTCCCAATAAACGATTTCATGTCTAATTGACCTCATTTGGCCCCTTTTTCATTATTCTTTAATGGAAAATGTACTTTACTCCAAAATTTTATAATTGGCTAAAAATTTTCTTTTAAAATTTATCTCAATCAGTTTTTAATGCTTATTTCTTTCTTGCTCAACTTAATACACTCCAAAATTCGTATTTTATAACATCATATACACGTTTATAAGATATGGGGTTAATATGCATTGGAGGGCATAACTGCATTCTGATAAGCTTTTGTAAAAATTCTTTCCACAGGAGTTAAGTTTAGTCTCTACTTCAGCCTGCCACCAATATTCTAGCTATTCCAACACACACTAGTGAACACCAATGTTGGTAATCGAAGATTTTGTCTTTCTGATAAAAATGATATCAATTCATATTCAACTTATTCGATTCCTCTTGCTTAATTCTCGATTGCTAAATTAATCATAACGAATTATATCATTCATATCTAGAATAACTATACATTTCTAAGAATCTCACGTATTTAAAAACCCACTTGGACGACGTATAATACAGGCATATTTGCTAAGTAAATAAAATACATATACGTTCCTTAGCCACACATTCAGAAAAACGCAAACGACACATTAATTAATAAATGTTATAACGATGAAAGGAACTTGATTACGATTACGTTTGGGAACTAGTCATTGATGCAATTTCAAATAAGTTTTCAAAGATACGATTTATATCACTTAATTTTTGCACAAAGACACAGAACAATTAAACGCGTATAGTTCTCAATACTTTTTACACGTCTATATAATCTTAAATATCTTGTTCTATCCTTTGATTAACATCCCAATTCGATTCTTCTGCAGTTCGCTGCCATTAGACGTACAATACTTTTGTAAACAAAACATTCGAGGTGATTTTGACAAATTTGCATGGCACATCCACAAGCTAATGTTCCTGTGTTTAACGTCATAATAAATCACCGTCAAATGTATTTTAAATGATTATACTCAAATTTTAGGAATTTAAACATTAATTATCATTCTCCAAGTACAAGATGAACCAAGTTTCATGCTTGTTCATAGTTCTTTAAGAATGTAAACAAACTTATGAAAAGAATCAATGAATCGATTCATATGAAAAATGAAATGTAAATACGGTTAGCGTGCGAGATACCGCAAAGATTTTCAGATACATTAATATTTACGTTACATGTTGAACATTAAACACTGTTGTGAAATATAAAACTAAGCGAACACTCTATTACGTGGTAAAGTTGATTGTTTCTTGCCTAGGAATTCATTCTGTACAAACGTAAACAAACTTTAGAAATGAATCAGGGAATCTATACAAATTACCACCGCTTGTTGATTACATGTTTCATAGATAAAATAAAAACTCGATAGAATTTATAATGTTCATAGTTTTTGCACTTTTCAAAATAGTTAAACAAATCTCTTTTGAATACTACAAAGTTATTAAAATCTACAAATCTACAAAGTTATAAAATCTATTAAAATCTACAAAGTTATTAAAATCTATTAAATATGTTGGGAAAAACCCCTTCCGAGAAAGAACTATTAAAAATATTTACGAGTGGATTTAATATAGCGTAGGACGAAGATTTAATAATAAACTCAGGTATATCATCTATGCCTCGTGAAAATTTGTTTTTTAAGGAACTGATGATTCCCATGACTTCACTGGAGTTAGTTTCGGAAGTGAACATAGAATTGGGTATGTGGGTGGATATAATTGGAGGACATTAATTTAGATATATTGAGTTCGTTATTTTACCAACTTCTGAGAAGTAAGAATTTAACAAACTTGCGATGTCCTGAGGATTTGAAACGATTTTGCCATCGTTTAGTAATGAAACATTTTCTTCGCGATTTTCAGAAGTTGACGTGTAATTGTTAACAATATTCCTCATGGATTTCATCCGGTTGTTCGATTTCAGTATATGCCTGTCGTTTTCCATTACTTTAGCTGCATAGACTACTTTTCGGAGCATAGTCTTATATTTACGAAAACATTTATTGAACTCGGGTGGTTGCGTATAGCGTTTTGAAAGATAATATAAACGGCGTTTGTTTTTTGAAGAATTTCTTATCCCTTTTTTATTATATATATATATTATATGTCTATTATATTATTAATATTATTATATGTCTTAATCTGTAGTTCTTAAGATGTTCAAATGAATAGAAATATCAAGACAACTATGAACGTATAATTCTCCAGCGTTCCCTTTGTTAATCCATATTTCAGGTCTGGATTGCAAATAGTAAATGAAAAATTATTGAGGGAAATCAATAATTCACATTCAAAATTTATTTTTATATACATTACATTTTATGTAATTTCTTAACTCTGCCAGTAAAACCAGCCATGACAATTTAATTATGTCTGGCCAAGAAAAACTTCAAAGGTTTTTCTAACTGTACAATATGCATTCAAAAATGTTCTATTATACTCTATCTAAACTGCGTTTCACTTACATGTGATTAAAACACTTTTGTAAAGGGATGTGGTTGCAATTCTTCAGATTTATTGCTAGCTTAAGAAGACTATTGTTGGGCGCGTCATTATTTTCTTTTATTTTGCCGGCGTCATTGCATTTCCAGAAAAGTATACAATATTTCCAGTATTTTGATTATTCCTTTTCTGGAAATGATTCTTGTAAGTTTAACCTACATAAGCAATCGCAGCCAGTCGCATGTCAAGAGAAGATTCTTTTAATTCAAAACTTATTCTGCTGTCTGAGCACTATCCCGATAAGGACAATTTATATGGCACAAACTTCTTATACGAGGAAGATTTTCTTTCTGTCTTTAATTTTTCCTTTACAGGCTGTATAAAAAGCAGTAATAGTTTGTTCGCTTTTTAAGCCACGGTGGTGTATAAATCCCTCAACTCCTTGTTCGAGCGAAATACATGCCACAAATCTTATGAAGGTGATGTTAAACTAATTGACGAAAAGATAAGGCAAGCTAAAACAGTCTGAAATCATTAAGAAGACAAGTGTTATTCTACTAAATTGGAGTAGAAACAAAGTTCTCAGAGATAGTAAAACAAACATATAATTTAATATATATCTTTACAAAAAATTCCACTCACGTAATTCTCACAATGAGTGAACTGCTTATTAAACTCCTCACATCATAAAACAATACAGAAATCATTAAAACTCAAACCCATTGAGTTAGTTTATTGAAATAAATTATTTCAAAATGTATTTAATCAGTGAAAGAAAACACCTCAGCAGAATATGTAATAAAAACCTGTGTCGGGGTCATTGATTTCATTACTTCACAGTGAATGTTCCATAACAAAATCGCCTCCAAAATAAAAAGTCAGAAATCAGGAATAAGACGAGTTTTATTCTACTAAATTTGAGAAGAAACTAACTTCTCATAGGTAGTAAATCTAACACATAACTCAATAAATATCTTTACAAAAAATTCCACTCAAATAAATCTTAAAATGAGTGAACTACATTTTAAATACCTCACATGATAAAACTATATACAAATCATTAGAACTCAAACCCATAGATAAACTCAACATTCATTAAAATTTCCAAGAACGGTTCACACACAATTCCAAAAGAAAATAATATTAAAAACTCAACAAAGAGAAGAGGAATAAAATAGCAGATTCTCTGTATGTCAGATTTACATACAATCCAAAACAGATTCATATTCAATGATCCACCCATCACTGGGAATGATATGAATAAAAAAAACCAACATCATAGATTTTCATTTCATATTTACTTTTGAATGTAGCTGTTACACAGCAATTTTTGTAATGTATTTAATAAAGAACTTGTTCCGTTCAGAATGGATGCAAAATACGACACAAATCTCCCAAAACAATATTAAAGGTAACATTAAGACAATTCAGCATGTATCAATCGCTCATTGTCTGAAATTACTTCAGGATCTAAAGTTAGTTCTTCAGTGGGAGGAGGAATACTAAGGATTAATTCCAAGGCATCATAATGAGCTTGCCCGCTTCGTTGCTTCTCTTGACCGAGAGCATTTATGATTCATTACAACGCCCTTCAGGCATTTTAGGGCCAATTACGACTGCCTCTTAATTCTCTGAATTTAAATCTTCATTTCTGTCTATTCTGTCTATTTCCTAAATCCTATTTCTGTCTCATCTTTCACAATTTTAATTTTTTTTTTTACTAGTCTAGTTTTTCTTCGTAAAAAAGCATCATCAACTTCTTTTTCTGCATCTGAATCTCGACTCTCTTTCGATTCTTATAAAGATATTCAAATTAAAGAAGTATTATTTGGCTCCACTTTTATCTTTTTTGGAGACACTAATGAGAATTCATTACGCTCCTTCTGTCAATAGGGAGTTTAGCAACGCAAGTTGGTCGTCCTCTCCTGTTCCTGCACTTATCAAGCACATCCTTCTGTTTCCCTTGTTCACCAATGTAACAGCTGTCTCTACAAAAGGCAGAACTAATCAAAATTTGACGTTGCAATTACTTCTCCACGAGTAGATACTCGGAAATCTAGAGCTAAAAGATCCAAAATGCGTTTTTGGACAGATATAGTGGATTTGGCCGTACTGACAACAGCTATCAACTATTCCATGGTTGCTGGTATTTGCATATCATCTATCAACTTAGAGAAGTTAAATACATTTAAATTGCTGTGCGCAGAAGAATCAAAGTTGAAATTTTCATCGGTATTGTTTATTTGTAAAGTGTGAGAAGAGCCCTGAAGTGACGTCATTGTTCCAAGAAGCTGAGAAAGTTCAACCTAGCATCATACCCATCACCCCTTTGGAAAGACTTACGTATGCCTCGAATTTTGCTCACATATGTCACGAAGGCTTTACATTTACTTTCTGTCTCTATTAATTTCGCGCATATTTTGGTCGTGAGCATGTCGTATTTGCGATATTCTCGAAAGTAAGAAGCCCGTTCTCGTGCGTATCAAGGGCAATCCCATAACAGGTGATCCGTGTTTTCTTCATCCGCTCCACGTACACATCATCTAAAATACAAATCTCTTAAAAAAATTGTCCGAAGTCTCTGTGTCTTGTTACGAATTGTTCCATTATTTTCGGTATAATCTTCAGTATATTGGACGTAGAAAATCGTTGACGTCGTGACCTCTCCGACCTCAACTGTACTATCATCTACTTGAGCCCCAGTCTATTAGCTTTCGCTACTTACCGAAGGGCCACTCCCTCTCATCCAGCGAATTAAGGGAAAACACTTCTTTACGGGAGCGTGTTTCTTATACTCTCAACGTAGGTTATAATTCTATAATTAAGAAAACCTCTCCCTACGTCCCTTCGTCAATTTTCTCTGATTTTCTTAAAATACTACAATGCAAAGAACTAATTAGAACGATAATCTTACACGAGAATCTTACACAGAATGAACTAAAAAGAAAAGTTAACGCACGAAATTAATTACAATGTGAACATACTTCAAGCTTAAAGTGTCTAAAGAATGTAAATGTTATGAAATCTTTCTAACCACTTCCGTCTCAGTTCCTTCTTTGCATCTTTCCTGATAATTTCAAATAAAACAACTATTATTTCAATGTCTACTTTTGCCGACATATTCTTATTTTACCATTTCTTCGATATTGTTTTAACAGTTCTCTTCGTTGCAGAACTGCAATTTGTATTTTTCTGAACAGGTTCCCTTGAGTGGCAAGTTTTGATACTAAGTTTAAAAAAAACGAAACATTTATTCACATTTCAAGTATCCATTTGTTCACAAGTTTAAGTTAGTATTATTTAAATTTCGTATTTACTATTCGTGCTGTTCGTTCCTTGGCGAAATCAAATAAACACACTATTCAACAATGTCATTGTTCCCATTTACTTTGCAAAACACTGTCATCGCCCATATCAACTTTATTTGCTATCATCACGAGAATGAATATTGAAGATGAGATTTTTAAACAAACTTCCCATAAATTGAATATACACCTCAATCACATATTTTTTAGAAGAAAATGCTTTCTTATATTTCTTTCACAAAAATAATCCATACAAGTACTAAACTAATCTAAGAACCTTCTTTACTACACACATTTGTCTAAAAAACCTACTATATTTAATAGTTTCATTACAGCCTAAAAATTCACAGTGATTGATCTATAAGAAAATATCTCATGCATACGCAACACTACAGTTTAACATCTGCACTGCTTTTCATTTTGTTGTTGTAATAATTTACATGAGGTTTTTTTATTTTGTGAGTGTCTTTAAAGGCACGTCAACAACAAGGTCATTAAAGCTTATTTCATAGGAATTGGTGCGGTCTTTGGAAAAGTAAGAATTATACGGCAAAAAAAACCTATCAAATAGTTATGTATCTATCATATGGATGAATCTACACAGATATTAAATTAGAGTTCGATCTGGACTAGATCCAAGCCTGCTTTTTATTTAAATGTGGTAAAAACCCTTCTGTACAGGGATAAGCTTACTATGTTTCAGTCATTCATAGCTTAAGAAGAAAATTCTAAGGTGCAACATTATTCACTTAAACTGCTGGGTTTATAGCATTTCCAGGAAAATATACAGAATTTCATCTATTCTGATTATTCCTTTTCTGGATATAATCCTAGTAAGCTTAATCTACAAAAGCAAACGCAGCCCATGGCATGTCAAATGAGTCTAGAAAACTCTTCTCGTTGCATGCCTGAACTGCGTTGTTCCATAACGAAATCCTTTTCAAAGTAAATGTCAAAAATCAGGAAGAGAACGAGTTCTATTCCTATTAAATGTGAGCGAAAACTGAATGCTCCTAAAAAGAAAAACATACAACATATAACGTGGAAAAAACAATCTTGGAGCCAACGAAACAAGGCACGTCAAACCGTCAACACTTCCTAAAAATTCAATGTTCTTGTTGAGTAGTGATCTGCAACACTTACGAATTGAAGTTGTAGACAAGCTGCAAGTTTCACTTTCGAAAGTTCATATGCTGCACTACTGGCACTTGGTCGTTTGACTGATCCGAGCTCGGATAGCGAGGGATTTTCGTCTCGGTTATCCGTGAGCTGCTCGTCAATCAACG
>NNCF01129721.1:4950-44518 GCA_002313205.1 Laupala kohalensis
AACACTCCTCCTCGAGTAGGTACTCGGAAGTTGTGAGGCATAGGATGATCAAGTATGTCTTATACAGAATGTTTCTGAACTCCACGTACAAACTTGGAGGAAAACATCAATAGGAATCAGAATCACAAAAGGAAGCAGGGTCTTAAATGCCGCCCTCAAGTGATAAAAAGACATAAAGACAAAGCAAGGACACAAGACAGAAAGTAGTATTAAGCGCTTTATTATTCAAAAAATACCCGGATTTCGGTCCACAGCATTCAACAGACCCTCTTCCAAGCCATTTATACGTGTTGGTCGCACTCGCCCGGTGTCTTACATTGGAACTCTGAAGGAAATGTTCGTTCATGTGCACCAGAATCCGTGTGAAAGTGGTTCCTTTCGGACCCTGCTTTCCTGTGAGATTCTGATTCCTAGTAATGTTTTCTACTCCCCCTCGTGGAGTTCAGAAACACCCAGTAAGTACGCAGTAGTCAACCCGTCGGAAATTGGGCGTTACGCTTCTCAGAACTTGCAGCTATGTATGCAATTAATATTTTGAGATCATTGCTCACGGTCTTGGGAAGTTCAGTTCCCGTGAAATTATTTTTTACCTGCGCACTTGATGGATGAGGCATTGGTAACAGTGTTAACAAATGACCGAATGACTTAATTACTGAGGTACAGGAGGGACGTTTAGTGATGAAACGCTTCGCGTAGATTTTTGGCGATGGAGGGGACAATCCCTTATCCCCCCTATCCTGGCTATCACAGTATAAACTGACGGTTATGAGGTGGGGGTCGCCCATTGCGCATGCGCACATTCGAACAAGGCTAATGCGCACCCACTCCACATATTTAATATATTCAATTTGCAATATAAAATTAAGGAATAATAAAAACGAAGAAATGTTATGTTGAATAAAGAACGAATATGTATGATATTATAATAATCGTAAATACATTTTTCATGAGTTGCTACGTCTCACATGGAAACATCTTCGTCTCAGTAATTCTTCCCACAGATTAAAGAAGGTACAGGTAGTTCACTCCCATAAACCCAATGGTTACCTTAGACGCACCCCAGCGCGCCACGGGGAGACCGAAAACTATCGTCAAAATTGCGCTCAACACTCCACCCTTTTCCTCGTTTTTCGTCGCATAATTTTCATAGAGTACCCGCTGCCATATTCTGCAAAAAGCCTACAAACAAATAACCTGCAGTGGAAACTCAGAACCAGTAATTCTAAATGCGTGATTCGAACTAAAACACCCACAAATTAACACCAAGCAGAGCTCGAGTAGCAGTCGCCACATGCTTGCCGCCAACGTCAACCCTCACTATGCGAGCAACCAGTTGAACGGGTAGTGGGGGCTAGTTAGTTCTGCGCCTTGCTAGTGGAGCGCTGCTACGACTGATCCATCTGTACCTAATATAATCTGTGTTCATTCCTTCCTGTTTATACTCTTCCTCCCCTTCCTTCCATGTCTTGCCTTTTCTTCACATAATGTCATGTCAGCGGTGTTAGTTATACCTAGCATTCTGTCTATCCTTTATCTGGTTTCGAACTACTATTTTTAAGCTTTTATCTGTATTATGCTATATTACTGTTCTGTGATACTAAAAAATCCCTTTCTAGTACTGAAAGGAAAAATAATTCTATCCAGTCAATGAAGGCGAAAGTATTGAAGAAAACATTCGTGTCTCACTTGTGGTGACTCATTTCACGTACAAAAAGAACTTTTTTTATAAACTTCCAAACGAGATAATTTTTAGAACAATGGTATCAGAATTACCATGTACAAAATTAAACCTTCAAGTCCATTTGACTCCGTATTCTTTTTCTAAATGAGGTTTTGAAACTACTCACGTTTTTCTATTCAATATAACACTGCTCGGCCGAACTAGATGAGGTTTCCAGCTGGGGTTTGCCTAACCTACTCCAGACAAATGTCGGTTCGGTACCATAAGTTTCCCGGCAACCCAACATCTCTCCTTCCCAATTCCCTTACCCACGTCCAACGGTTAGGTGGAAGAACAGGTCTCATGGCCTGAACCTCGCCAAAACACATGAAATAGATAAATAGAACACGCAATTTACGAAATAAAATTAGTATATACGATATTAACTCGTAAATTTTCTTCGATAGCTTTTGTTCAAACCCAAGTAAAATAGTAATAAAAGTTACCAAAACAAAAACGAACTTGAACTTAGGTACTTTAAACGTTTTTCGTTGAGAAACTAATGGAAAAATAAAATTTTCACGTCATAAATTTTATCAGTGGGTGACCGCATGTCGGTAAGGGTTGATCTACCTCCTATAAGGACTAAAGTTCCCTACA
This sequence comes from Laupala kohalensis, assembly GCA_002313205.1. Taxonomy (NCBI): domain Eukaryota; kingdom Metazoa; phylum Arthropoda; class Insecta; order Orthoptera; family Trigonidiidae; genus Laupala; species Laupala kohalensis. Next base: position 7,271 of record NNCF01129721.1, read on the forward strand.
AATACCCTCTTAAATAAGAGTTCTCTGTTTACCGCTATTTATGATGAATATTTTAATATTTACGACTATCGTAGTCTAATGATAATAAACAAATAAAATAATTATAACCATAACCATGTGCACTGTGTCAAAGGCTCTTTCAATGATCCTACATTGTTGCTTTTGATGTCGCCATCCTCAACAGATTTTTCTTATTAGAAAAAAAAGGTAAACGCTTCCTTTGTCCCTACGCCGAGCTTTTCCTTAGCAAGTTTACAATGAAATTTGAATGTCCGGTTTTGTTATTAATCATATAGTATTTAATTAACTGTAAGTATTGATTCCTTTAATTATAAATAAAACGTAAGTTTTAGTCGACGAAGAGATATATTTCTACAGTTTCCTCCGTGTCCATTTCGTCTTGGTATACACAAAATAGCGAGATCACAACGCATAATGGGAAATAATGAAATAACTTAACAGAAATAGATGAATTGGAAGTTCCATTTCAAATTTAATGCTGCAAAACATATGCAAATAGAACTGTTTTCTCTATTAACCATAATTTTGGTTCACTTAATGTACAGGATTATACGTACATTTTTTTCCTAGAAACGAAATAATTTGTAAACGTTTTTGAAAACTCTTATGAGACTTTACATTTTCGATCTGACGAACAACCATTAGTGTTTAGGGTTCTACTGAAGTTTTGACTGCTTTACAAAATCTCATGACATTATGATATCAAGTGAATGGACAGACACAGAAATCTCCGGATGCTCATGAAAATGCGGCGACTAAGAAGGGAACTTGAATTGTGGACAGCTGAAAGAGTCTTTGGGAATGAATGTCTTTCGGGAAATTTCCCCGTCCATTCATATTTTCCCGAGGGAACAAATATGAATCTCGATACGATAGTGTACTCGAGGAAGGTTCTTGAAACTGACACGTCCATTTAACGCAGTATCCTCCATTGAAACAGTTTAATTCACTGAATTCAATGGGAACAAGAGGGGAACACGAATGTGGCCCTAAATCGAAAAGTCCCGAATGGAAACTTCATGAAATACATTTAAGTTCTATACAGCGTATGAATAATAAAACGATGGTAATTCAACCGAAAATAGTAACGTGACATAAAATGTACTTTTGAGGTATTTCTTTACCTAATTTACCTAGTTAGTTAATTTTTCTTAACTAACTTCTAAATATCCTCTTACTAGCATATTATCTCTCAAAATAAGGCAGCGATAAATTTCTCTTCTGCTAAAATCTAATGCTTTCCGATAAGAAACAAGAACTGATAAATGATAGCTTAATGCACCATAACTTCCTAACAATTTTTTCCAGTATTCCAGTCTAAAATAAGACTTGGAACCGGCGAATAATTAACGAGAATTTTTTTAATATGTACAAAATATACTAAATGCGCTAGCATTAATTACTACGTATTCAACTAATAACTAAATATACCAGCTTTAATGATCCAATCATATATAATTTTCTCAACAACATGAAACATAATTATACCATTTATGTCCATTTTTCAAATCTATAATCGTTAAATATATCATAAGATCTCCATTAGGATTCCACTCAATATTTATTGAGAGATTTTTAAAGTTCACGTCTGTTATGGGGCTTTGTTTAATATATGTTACACCTGACAAAGGCACCAAACATGTTTGAAACATGGTGAACTGTTAAACCTTCACAATAAACATTGTGTGCAGTCCATCTAGAGGTTTGTATGATACATGAAACTTGTCCTACCCGAATGTAATCCACCCTAGCTAATGTCGCTATTGAGTCGACAAATCAGCCAACTTCAAGAGTCCCATCTGATACCGCATAACAGCAATTGGAAGGTCATTAGTATATTTGTTGTTTTATTGCCTTTATGAAAAAGGGCATTTGGACCACTCACATAGCTATTTGTAATGAGGTGAGTTCCATTTAAAGTTTCACTAATTTTAGTCGTCTGTGGTGACTGATATATTATTTAATACAACCATGGAATGAACATGAGTAAGCTAGTCAAATTCCACTTTTAAAACAACATTGAAAGAATGTTCCTGGATTGAAATCCTTTGAGCTGAGTTCACTTGTGTCTTGCAGAGCAACTGGAGCGCATTGAGGAGGGAATGGACCAGGTGAACGCGGACATGCGCGAAGCTGAGAAGAATCTGGCTGGCATGTCCAAGTGTTGCGGTTTATGCGAACTGCCGTGCAACAAGTGAGTCATTCCTTTCGTCTCATGGATTCTGACGTCATCCCTACTATGCTGTGAGACTAAAGACTCAAGTGAGGCTAAAATCTAAGATCGGTACACACTGCTTGGCACTCAGGAATGCGTTACAATTTCCTATAATGAAAAATATAACAATATCAGAAAAAGGTTTTTGAGCTTAGGTCTGTGGAAATAATACTGTTTATGAACGTGCCAACGGTTCGAAGTATATTAGTTCTTCATCAGGGCAGAAGAAAATGAATACCACAGAGCAATTTGGAGGAAAAAACACGACTATGAAATATGAAACAATAATACATTGTGCATATTACATTGCGTCATAAGGGGAATTGCATATGCAATTTACAAAAAGTTACGCTTTAAAAAATTGTCAAAAAAGCAGTACAAACTGCGTATGACCACGTGGAGGACAATAAACTAATTTACTTGATACAATATAAAATTGAAGTGATTAAATTAAGAATTATCAAAACAAATGATAATATACATATTTTTAATTAATTTATATTATTAAATACAAAACGAAATTAAAATGTTAAAACCAAATAATATTTTTATAATATTTAATACCAATTTAACATTTTATGTTTTGGGTATTTCCTTGATCTAGACCATAAAAAATTGTATCAAGCGTAACTTTTGTAAATTGCATGTGTAATTCTCCAAATGACGCAATGTAATATTTTTTCACACTTCATAGTTGTGTTTTTTTCTTTTCTACAAAGTGAACTATGGTATTAATTTTCTTCAACCCCGATGAAGATCTAATATAATTCGAAACGTTGGCACATACTTAAATAGTACTATTTTAACAGACCTCAGCTCAATAAACTTTCCCTGATATTATTTTAAAAGTCAAGAAAAAACTACGAAGAAAAATATAGCTATAATATAATGTATAATACGCAAAAATAATAGATTATACTTGAGAGTTGAACTATCCAGATGACGCCGCGTCGTAAGATTACGATCATCTTTTTGTGGTCGTCTTCTTGCTTCGAAGACCACAAAAAGATTGAACGTTAGTGTTCAATCTTTCGACGCAGCGTCTCCTGAACAGCTCAACTCCGTCGAGTCTGGTCGCAAGCCTTAGCAAGTATACTACGCTATACTTATTCTTTTTGTTTTTCATATTACAAACTATTGCATGTATGTACACGAAGTAGAAAGATCTATTCAGAGAATCAAAAAAATAATTGTACGGGAAAATCATAAATTGCAATATCACTTTGAATATATGTCATATTTATAATAAACTGCAATGCATGGACATTGTGCGTAATACTTCTAAAACATTTCAATATATACATTATCACAAATAGTCCAGTCATTAGGTTTTGGTGAAGTATTGTTTGATGTTTGGTGGTTCTGAGGGCGCTGATTACGAATTTTAGCTTTCTCCCCTCGAGAAAGTTCGGGAAATATATATAAGAAAACTCAAAAAATTCCAAAAAATCACGCCCTTGTAGTGTTTTTGTTTTATTGCATGTGTACTCAACGAAGGACATCTCTCTTTGTAAAAATAGACAAATTTTCGTACAACGTACATTCCTTTGTTAGTGGCCAACGTACAGCCTGCTAGGGGGCGTTGAATATATAGTCAAGCATTTTGGAATTTTTTTATCTGGAAATTGTGCAAAATTTCTGAAAATTTAATCCTTAGTGTATTTTAAAATGCTGATAGCAAAATGAAAGAATGAGTGAAATAACTCTTACTTCTGCGCAAATTGCCGGCTGTGGAGGGGGAATTACCTGCCCCTTCTCCCTGTTCTTACTAGGATGGTCGGCCAAGTGAGGGTGATGCTCGCGCAAGCGCACAATTGAATCTTGCTACTGCGCACCCAATCCGAGTCCTTCACATAACTCATCTCCTGTACTTTTGTTATAAAAATGTCTAAATATTAGCTCCTTTGGAATTACTTTCGTATTGTTAAGAGTGACTAGATGGAATGGTCCTTTGCTTTCTTCCTGTGAGCACGCGTATAACCACGCGCGGGACAATAAACTAATTTACAGTCCAGAAGCAAACAAGGGAACATCCCATCAATTCCGATCAAGGGCCCTAAGGCAGTGGAGGATTTAATATTTTTAAAAGAATGTAGTCATTAGAACAGTTGTGATTAAGTATATACTGTGATCACAAGTAATTGAATTTTTTACAAATCGATTATATAGATGGTGTACTGAATCATGTTCGTGAGTATTCACGCATTGTCCCAAGAATGAGATTTGTTTTTACACAGGAGAGGGATCATTGTAATTTGCTTTTCCTTTGTGCAGGTCATCATCATTCAAGGAGGACGAAGGCACGTGGAAGGGCAATGACGATGGCAAGGTCGTAAACAATCAGCCTCAACGCGTCATGGACGATCGCAATGGACTAGGTCCTCAAGGCGGATACATAGCCAAGTATGTACATTGGCAAAATACTTGCTCTGGTTGGAATTTTATTGCCTCTAACAGTGCCATAGTGAGGGGGTATATTTTTAAAAATTCCCTACAGGGTCTCAAAATTTCACTACTAGCAATTTAATTTTCCCAAACAATAAGAATAAAATGATTCATTACAATATTTCAGTAATGATAAAACTGCGATCATTAAAGTTAAAAAGTTCTTGCAATCATTAAAGTTGAAAAGAACACAAACTTTTTATGTTTTATGTAACAAACATCTTCGGCGCTGAAAATGGAAATATATATATTAGAAATGCATACACCAGACGATAATGAAATTACAAATTAAAACAATGAAAAATGTCATTTAAATACATTGAAGTTTGTATTCATCATCACATTAATTTTATTGTTTTTTGTTGTTGTTGTTGTTTTTTTGTTTTTTTCATTTATAGCACTGAGGTTTTTGAGCAAGCAAAAAGTAAACTTTCAGCTTCGTGAATAAAATAATAGAATAGACAACACCCCTAGTTTTTTTTAATATAATCATGTATTTTGTCAACCCCAACACCAATAAAAATCAATCAATCCAAAACCAATAAAACAGATGTATCTAATTTATGATTTTTTTAAAACTAGGGTTACAAATGATGCCCGTGAAACTGAAATGGAAGAAAACATGGAGCAAGTGAATACCATGATAGGAAATCTTCGCAACATGGCTCTGGATATGGGATCTGAGCTACAGAACCAGAACACACAGATAGAAAGGATAAATCGCAAGGTAACTACTATCATTCAATTTTTAATATGACAGATTTGCTTCAAATAATCTTTTATGTCCTTCAAGAAAAAAATAACTTTTACTTATTTTTGCAAAATTAAATATATATATATATATATATATATATATATATATATATATATATATATATATATATATATATATATANTCATTTAGTTACCTATTTTGGCATTTTTCATAGTAATTCTACGTTTATAACCCGAGAATCTTTTAATTCAAATGTATGTTTACCTGCTTTAAACTTAAACAAAAAACTTGTCAAGTTCATCTATAAAAATTAAAATGATCACAAAAACAAAAAAATTCTAAGTTTTAGTGCAATTTACATATTGAGAATACTTTTACATAATTATATTTTGAAATAGAAATTTGTAAATTGTATAAGTATAACCACAAGTAAGTCTATTAATCTTTCAAAGGTCAGGCATAAAGCAGGCAAAAAAATACATGTAATGCTGCAAATATTTATAATAGATTACTTTTAGAATTTAAAACATTAATTTTTAATAATTTGCCACTAGAATTTAAACTGAAAAAATGATTGCAAAGTAATAAATGATTTAGAAGGTCCATAGTTATATAAAGTCTTAGTTGTAATACACTTTAGATTTTTATTTAATTTTTTTTTTTTATAACCGAGACAAACCACTTGTGCACATATGACTCATCAGTGACTCATCATAATGCACAGTGTAATATTTTTAAACCATACCATATATTTTTTACTTAGTAACCTGGTGAATGGATGAACAGGATGGACCAATGATTCATGACTAAATGCACTAATGAATGGATATTAGCATAAAAATAAATAAATTGTGACAAGAAACATAATTTTCCATGATTGCCTTCCATAAGAGTGCCCTTCTTGTTTATAATTATTTTAATGCCTTCTATCCAGTTCCTTGCACAATTACACTAGAAGCACAAACATCAAATAAGTTATTCTGATATAGTAATGTATACAGAAATGAGACGAACTGATTTTCTAAACTAAAAAAATAAATAAGTTTGAAATTTGCTTTCATAGTTTTTAAAACTCTTATCACATACATATTTGTGAAAGAAGTTTTAATGTGATTATTGGTCATAATTACTCATATCAAGAACCTCATCGATCTAATCACACACTATACATTACACTCATGGACTTGCTCCAAGTGAAACCAAACCACCTACACAACCACTCACCAAAACCATCCATTCATCCCCACCAACTTTCACTCACTGTCATATACCACCCTTCATATAAAAGTTAATTTCATGACTCAACTAATATATTTCTCAAATCCTTAAAATTTGTTTCATATAAAAATCATTTGAAGTAATATATTTTAACCTGAGCACCCAAGTAGCAGACTTGCATAAAAACATCTATAGTGCCCAGTGGCACAACTATCCAACTCAAAATGTAACTTGGGGTCCCTTAGTGGCTGTAGTTTCAGTGTTTTAATACAGATAAATTTAGAAATATGAATTTTTAAAGTAAAAAATATGACATATTTTAGTAACTGTTTAGTAATTTAACTTAATAATGTTTACTTTCCATACATTTTTAATGTGATAATTATACAAAATAGGCAGTAATACATTTATATTTTAATGCAATGCACTTTCATTTCAGCAAATGTTTCAAATAACTGACTAATCTGAATCTTAAATCATTTGTAACCTCATATTTTATGGATTAAACAATCAGGGGCGGATACAGACTAATATTTTAGGGGGGGGGGGCATTACAAAAGAATATACTCTTGGGTATAGTATGTTCCAAAAAACATCCCAACCTCAGAAAAAATTGAAAATTGTATAGCAAATTGTAAGTTTAGGTCATCTAATTGTTTATTAATATGCGGTTTGGTACAGTGACACATTATTTTCAAGATTATTTTAAAATTTTTATGCAACAGGGGAAAGTGATATATGCAAAACATTTATAGTGTTTAAAGATGCAAAAAGTTTTATTTTGAGGTACAGAAACATTTAATTTTTCAAGAACAAGAACAAAATTACTTGTGAAAGATGGCACTGAAGCTGCAGTTTTTGAAAAATGAAGTACAAATGCTGTATACAACTGGGATTGTTCCCAAAATTTGACAAATTCAATGCCCAAAATTTGACTGCATTGTTAATTCCTGAGACCGAGTGGACAAAAATTAATTAAAACAAAATATGTTCAAAATTGCCCTAACATGAAAAAAAAATTTACTTTTTGCAATTTTAATCGAAACGTGCTACTTACATTTTCTAGACAAGTTTATCAGACTAAAAAAAACAAATTTCTTGATAATATTCAAAAGCACTAACTCTAAGTGCCTGAAAAATGGTCTATAGTTATNGAAACATCGTTTAAAAAATCAAGCTTCAATTTAATTTCAATTTATTTTTGATTTGATTTGTTGACATATCGATCTCTGGACAAAACATTAATTTTAGAATGGCTCACAGATCGCAGCTAATGTTTCTTTTTAAACAGCAGTTAAATTGTGTTACTTTAAATAGTAATAAATTGAGCAGATTAGATTTCGTATCTTCATATATTTTTATTGCGAATTTTGATCAGATTTTTCGTGTGCGTACACAGTCATTCATGCTAACGCTACAAGAAGTACTAATAATTAAATTAAGTACTTGTATTTTGCTTTGAATGATAAACCACCTAGCAATAGAGCAGCATGTTAACATATTATGAAAAACTTCTTCTAACAGAAAATCGGCCGTATGACTAAAACTGTTTTAATGTAATTGGATAAATGAGAAATATTCTTGATATGGCCTCAATGCGTAAGAGTTATGCAAGTCGAGATGGCCGGCTGATTTTAAGCTGATATTTCTGTTTACGTTGTGAGATTTGCAGAGACCCTGGTAGAGCAGAGAATTCGTGGCTGGAACCTGAATTTCAGAGGATAGTTTTCTCGAAGTCGGAGAATTTGCATATATGTCTATAAATCAATTTTGATTATAAAATTGTGTTATATGAAGTTTCGATTTGGTACAGTAATTGTTTTTTCGTTTAACAGAATAATTCTTAAATTGATACTTGAGGGGGTGGGGGTCACATCCCCAGTGACTGCGCCCCTGCGCTAAAACACAAGAACCATTCATAACTCGTGGACGTCCGAAGACGTCATTCACATCAACACCCACTCTCACAACCATAGTAGCACCACCATCGCCACTACAACAATTTTGTCGAACTGGGTAGGGCATGTTTTGCATTGCGAAATCGTTTCTATGAATATACAGCAGTATTAATTACTTATTAAAAATCGTGCAAATGCGTCAATCTTCTTGAAAATTATAAAGGCTTTTGCGCGACTGGAAACTCATTCTCTATGGGTTTTTAGGGGGGATCATGACCCCCTTGACCTCCCCCTCCTTGTATCCGTGCCTGCAAACACTGAAATCACTCAATTTGTCTTGATTCAAGGAATTTCTCACATAGTTTTTTATAAGCTTCAGTTTCGGAAATCACCGTTCTGCAGTCGCACCTGTAAGTGGTAAAGTTAAAACAGCACAACAGCTTTACACACATCCAGAAAACAGACCGATGGCATAAAATGGACAGTTAGTAAAAATTGAGTCTATAAAAAAGTTAGTTGATTAATTATAACAAGATTACATATAATAATATTGTTTCTTTTTAATCATCAAAATTCTTTTGATTGAATAATAAATTTTTCTTCATTAATGATTAAAAACCATGAAGAAAGTGTCCTATTACTTCCAGAGGTAGGGAACCCCATGAGACTGAGGGCCTCGGGCAATATCCGGATGTATAGGGTGCTAGTTACGCCACTGGCTCTATAAATTCAGAAATACCCGATTCTGATCACAATCTGACCAAATTTTTTTCCAGGGCGATTCAAATGTGACCAGGATAGCTGAGGCGAACCAGAAGGCCCATGAGCTGCTGAAGTAAACTGACCCCCATGAGATGCAGCATACAAAAGAAGTGCTTAATTAACTCTTCTCAAACGATGTAACCAGTAGAGTTGATGAGTTCCACTATTTCCTATGTTGCATAAGCAAGAAATTAAATTGCCAGTTTGGTTTTCTTTCCATGTAATGTTTCATGTAATGCTGTGAGATTCGTATGATAACATTTAATGAACATGAAGCCAATGATGCTTTCACTTGATTCAAATTCATTTAATTTACTTTTATAGCATTTAATATAAAATTTAATTTTTATCCTAAATACTATCAATTGTTGAAAATTGTTCTCTTTTTGTACAGACAAGTATGGCATATTAGACCCTAGTTTATGCCATTGTAAAATCAAATATACTATTTTTTAAATAACGTTTCTCTGATTTTCATCAAACTAATTTTATTTAGATTTAAAAATAGCCATATGAACTATGAAATATTACAAATTTAAAGAGAAAAACTAATCTAGAACTATGTAAAATGATTCCTTCAAATAACAAATATTTGAAAACAGAGTTATCAATTTCTTTTGTTAAAATTTAGACAATTAATTCAAATCTATTGCAGGAGCCATATCTCTAAGAAAGCAAACATATATTTTCTAATAGTCAAAGAAAAGAAATTTTACTACTTTGTACTTGTAAGTGATATGGTCAGTCCTTTATTTTATGTCCAAATGTCTTTAAATTCTCCCCAACAAGGAGTTGTAAAATTAGGAAATATAAATTCACAAACTTTACATTTGATAAAATAATATTTCACCCTTTGGATTGTGATTAAAGATAGAAATGTATATAATGTTTGTATTCTAAAACCAGGAACATCGATAAAATGTTGTTTTCCTAGCATGAAAAATTGTACTATATGTTGTAAATAATTTGTAAACATACACATTATAATTTTAAAATATTCTTTACCAACCTATTAGTAATTTTTCACAGTGATTAACTTAGTAGCTCCAAAACAAATTAGGAACTTGGAGAAAAAATATTTAGTTTGGTTTTGGTAGAATATTGTATTTCAATTCATTTTTATCTAGAGTGCTGTTTCCATTATTTATTTTCAATACTTTTAAGTGAAAGGTAAAATCTCAACCATCTCTAGTCAATTATTTCACAATGTAACTGTTGCACATTTTCATTTGGTACCTGAGCTTCCCACTTTGTTTCTCACCTTTAAAGGACTCATAATGTTCAAAGTTAGATGCTAATTTGACCAATGGATATTTCTATTTTTCCTTTCTTTTTAGTAACATCATGTTTATCTACAAAAGTCTCTTGATGTGCGATGTTGAAATGAATCTTGTTCCATATAATAAATTATCTAAATCATGTATTGAAATAACTGTGTAGCTTTTGCTGTAGTTCTTTATGTATTTATTCTAACAAAACCCCTTAAGTCCCAAGTATGAGATACGTCTTTCAAATAATATTTAGTGTATGTGTCATATTTTTAAAAAATGTTATCAAAGATGGTATTAATAGCTTAAATAACTGTTAAAACTTTGGTGTACACACATATACACCTGCATGAATATATTCCCCCATGAAGAGTCATCAGTTCCTGTTCCGATGTTTTAAATAGCTGTATGGCTTTTCTTGTACTGTACCTAAATAATACTTAAAAATGATGAAATATTACATTTTCAAAGTGTGATATTAGTTCTTGGGACTCAGAGGGTTAAATGGAAGTCTAAAGATGAGCAAATATACTTTTTATTATGTTATAAATGAAAGTAAATAGCAAGAGTAAATATTAATTGTCTGTAATATACATTGACAGGAAGAATAAATTTTTGACTAGAAAAACTAGATTATAACAAATACAAATACATATGCAAGTAAAAATGTTTAATTTATGGAATGATGTTCTATGTATTAAATTGCAGTAATATGTCTAGAAATTTATCTTTGGCAGGGGTGAAGATTACATAGTGTAATCAGACAACCAGATCTGACAAATGCCTTGTTACATGTGATATTTGTGTTAACTAACAAGTAGAATTAAACATTGTACAGAAATAAACTCCTAGAAACATGGTTTCACATTCAACTAAAAGAAATAGTACAATTTTCAAAGTCATTATTAGAGAAACAGAGAAAGTTTCCAAACACACATAGGTGAGATTTCACAAAACATTAAAATTAGTCACATCTTGGTATCTCCCAAACAATGAAACTAGATGTTTCATCCCTGCTAATGTAGCAATTTCTAAGACTATAGATATTTAACGTTTTCTTACTTAAGCCACACTTAGGGGGTCAAAATGTAAAAGAATAATTCCCTACTATGTGAGGTTCTCTGCAGAACTATAAATGATTTATGTAATATTCCTCCTCTTTTTCTATCATCTATCNGATTCCCTACTATGTGAGGTTCTCTGCAGAACTATAAATGATTTATGTAATATTCCTCCTCTTTTTCTATCATCTATCCTATTGTTTTAATTTCTATTGTGTGCACATTTTCTAGTTTTAAGCAGTGCCTTATTTTGATCAAATGGTGCATGCTGGGAAAGCATTGTAAATGTATAATTCCATGTTGTGTTTTGTATATAATTTTTATCTATAGTGTTATAGTGATTTTTGAAAATTGTTGGTAACAGAAGAGATGCTGTTCTGTTTTATAGTATGTACTTTTTAAACAAAATGTTATAGATTCTGCCAAATCCAATTTTTTGAGCTGAGTTCAAACTTGTTTGAAAGTCCTGTACATGATTGATTAACACAAGTTTTCTTAATTGTTTTTTAATCCCTTGTCCCTTGTTACATTTACTTGACAACTGCATAATGGACAAGATCAATGGAATTTAAGAAGAGGGAGTATTGCAAGAAATGCCCTCATAATTAGTTTATCTTTACTATTACCACTATGCAATGCCAAATATACTAAAACAAAATAAAGTGAAATAAAAAAGATTGTTTTCTTTATTTCTAAAAAATTCTCTATAAAAAAATTATTCCTCCCAAAAGAATCAGGTATGAGAGCACATTAAACAATTGGCTGATTACATCCAAACTGTACAGAGCAGTTTGTAATATCTTTACTGAATAATTCATTAGAAAAATATATTTGCCATTAAGTAGTTCCCGTACGGGTAGAATAAAGAAATTTGTTTCTTCATTTCACATAAAAGTGGAATCAACTTAGGCATAATTAGAAGTTTTTCCCAAAATGTAATATGCACGATTCAATAAATATTTCCTAAATAGATAAAGATATTTAAGTTCTGTGGTCTTTGCAGCTTTATAAAGCTGCAGGGATTGATGCTTTTATGAATTTTTAAATACAAACATATGAATAAACTTACCTGATAGAACTACTGCACAATTCAATATGGGAAACAAACAAAACTTTTTAATAACATGCAAGAAAGTAATAATATATAGGAAATAAAGCTCTTAATATTCTTACTTGCAAGAAAATATCTCTTGAAGAATAATCTTGAAAATTTTTTAGAATGGAAAAACTAACTTCAAATCCTCCATGAAAAAGACTTTTGGGGAAATATTATTGGATATTCAGAAAAAAATATTCCTGCAAGATATAGTAAATAACCTCAAAAAGATGTCAAACAACAAAATAATCACAAATTCAANTGAAAAAAATATTCCTGCAAGATATAGTAAATAACCTCAAAAAGATGTCAAACAACAAAATAATCACAAATTCAAAAGAAATTAAACATCATAATAAAACATTTGTACTACTGTTTGATACTTATAAGAAAACACTGAAATTTACATCAACTAAAAGACAATACAATTCCTGAGAAAGAAGCACTCAAGATTTATTTTTGGTGTATCTATGGCTTGTTAAGAAGTTACCATTTCCTCACCCAATAGAAATAATTCTTGTTTTCCATTCCAGTCAAGTGAAAAGACTCTTGGAATATATTGGATATTTAGAGAATAAAAAGATATAGTACAAAAATAGTCATTTATTACAAATGTTAGAGAATTATAAAATAATGTAGTCATATTTACAGAAGATACCAATAAAACCGGCGTTAATTAAAAAAATATATTTAACGTACATGGAAGAAGAAGACGAAACGTCACAAATTGTGTAAATCTTCATTTACCTTTAACCGATTGGCAGAAAATCAGGATACGTCAAAACTCCGTTGCACTGGCACATTTTCAAAATAGAAACAAACTGAACGAAGGGAGCTAGTATTAACTCGCGCAAATGACAGTAACTAGTGCATTCTTCCAAGAAGGAGATTTTTTTCATTTCTGCATTTTCTTCATTTGTAAGCCTCAACTTTCGATCGGATGTTTGATAGAGATAACTTATAGAGATCCATCAAATACTAAGTGCAAACGTATTTTAAATCTTAAAAATTCGAGTGACATGCCGAGGCGGTGATAGCCCATCTCTTTCTCGCATGGTTCGAGCAGAACGTAACAAGTTTCACGTTTCAGAAATCGAGGAGATGGAAATATTCCAATTCAATCCAAAGATTCCGAAACCCTTCAAGATCAAGAGGATTCAAATCAGCAACGCCCCTTCTCATGGGACTGTCAGTTCCGTGGGTGAAACACATTCTCGCCGATCATTGGAGTCCGCCTTGAGCCTTGAGTTTCGTGGCTAGTTCCTGAAGGCGAGTGAATTCTTCAGAAGGCCACTGAGGGCCACCGCGCGGCGGCCGCCGTCGCGACTGCAGCTGCTCCTGCTGCCGCTGTTGCAGGTGACGTTCGCGGCGCCGCGGTGCCCCTGCAGCCACCTCAGCAACCCCGGACCAATTGGACGCGCCACGCCGACCTGCGTCGCAGTCACGAGTTAGTAGGGTTACGTTGAGCCCCACCCGTGGTAGTGTGCTCGATTCCCGATGAGGCCAGAAAATGTGTAGTTCTTCACGTTAATGTCCCATTTCATATAGCTGTGACTACTGGAAAGCAAACCCTTCCTCTATCCAGATCCTCCTAGTATCAATAACTATTACTAACTACTTCTACTATCCCCTCCATGTGGGTCAAGTTGTTGGTACACCCAGTTAACCGGTCCACCTACTAACAATAACCTACCACCCAACTCCTACTTCCTATCGCTCCATGTAGATAAACTTCAATAGCACGCTTCATTTCCCATTTACAAATACAACAATATAGATTACGTTGGAGCGACGATCAGCGATAAGAGGAAAGAGAAGAGTAAAACGACGTTAACCTTCACGTGATGACAAATGAGGGCGCTTATGTCTGCACTGCGACCAACGATAAAAGCAACGAAAACCCTTCAGTACGTTTTCTTCGCTCTAATCGAAGCTAGGGTCGCCATTGCTGTTACCGCTTCGAGATTTAATTACATTGTTCTGCGATAGATTTTGAGCAATTGATAAAAGTTGCGTCCACCGAGGAGTCGCGTTGTGGGTCAAAAAGTATTAAAACCACAACAGACGATGTGACTATGAAAATTAATTATACAAGTAAACTTGGTGAGGTTATGATCAACTGAACGCATGTGGAGAGGTTTTGAGTATCCGCGTAAGCGCAGACGTGTCCATGACTCCTCTTATTGTCGCTCCAACATAAACTGCTTCCCTCTTCTCTTTGCTCATATCGCTGATCGTCGCTCCAACATAATCGTACGCTTACTTGAGGTCATTGCTATCTGAAAAGTAATAGTGACATAGTTGACTTAAAACTAAAGAGGGACTACAAATTCCGTCGGGTGGGGTTACGGTTCGGAGCGGTGTTGCCACTTGGACGGCCCGCCTCAGCCATTTCTCCGTCCGAAAAAGCGATGGAGTAGCAGTCCCTCCACCCCTCGCAGATCCTGCTCGCGCATCCAGATCGCAGTTGAAATCACTAGTTTCAATCAGCACATTACGTCACTGTCACGGGAAGTGAGGTCAGCGAAGTTAAGTCATCTTACCCTCCATTCCAATTCTCGTGTTTGACTGCGAAAGGGAACCTCAAAACCGATGTTTTGGTATGAAACAATTCTCGCGAGTATTTGACACCGACCTAGTTTCTTACACATAACAGTATTGTGATGCATTAACTACGCCATAGACAAAGAAGTCTATTCTGGCCCGGGTTTTTCTCCGGTTTTCCTTCGGGTAGAGGCGAAATTTTTATAAAGATTCGCTAGACTCTTGCCTAGGATCAGCATCTTGAAATAATTATTCGCAAATTTAGTGTTATTTAATAGTTACGAATTACCAATAAATACTTTCCGAATGATTTATAGTTTGATAATAATACGTATTTTTGAAATGACTTTTCTATGTTTTATTAAATACAAAATTTGTTGGTATTGTGTCAATACCATAACACGCGTCGAACTATTTTTATCGTTAGGAGTACGTTGAAATGTTAAATCCGCCTCTGCTTTAGGACCCTTGATCGGAATTGATGGGATGGTCCCTTGCTTGCTTCCGGAGAGTAAATTAGTTTATTATCCTCCACGTGGTTATACGCAGTTTGTAACGGCTTTTTTTGACAATAAAGTTTATTATTATTATTATCAACTTTGTCAACACCGGTTGTAAGGACACCGCCAGTTTCTGATTGGGCGAAAGCGGAGACAGCCTCACTGCGTTGCATCGCATCGTTAAATAATACGGTTACAGAATTTGATTTTTTAGGTTCTGTAACCGTATAATCTTAATACCAACCGCCCCCTATGTAAGCAGAGTTCGATCTCTGTCACCAGCTTGTTCGCGTTGTCTAAATTTTTCGTCTAATTGATGCTTGGGACGCGACGTAACTTCGGATCTAGAACGATCTGATTCAAACATTTTGAGTTTCCGAATATTCCGCAAATTCTTTGGGGAAGTAGATGAGAAACGCCACAGCTTAAAATCTCGTTGGGTCTAGACGAGCGGGTGATCGATTTCGCCGCATGAATGTTTTATGGATCGGTTTTTCATAAAATACGCAACATGAAATAAAATAGACAATCATGACAATGTTCTCAATGCGAAAAAAGGATACACCGGTCCATGAATTTCCGAACAAGAAAAAGTTACCTCAGATAACTGACAGAGGGTCATTATTTATAAAAAAATTAAGAACGTCAGGAATCTTAAAGGCTGATTCCCATCAAAGTCTCTTACTGGAAGATTGTCTTTAAAAATAATACACTAAGAGTTATAATTTTCGTCTTTGTTGCAAAACAGTTGTCTATTCTGATAACTTCCAGTCAGATGAAAATGGCGACGAACCGGGAATCGAACCCGGGACTCCTGCTTTTATCGCAGAGGTGTTATCCACTACACCACCCGCTAACGGGTGTAGTGAATAATACCCTTGCGATTAAAGCAGGAGTCCCGGGTTCGATTCCCGGTTCGTCGCCATTTTTTCCCGACCGAAAGTTATTACATATCTTCTTAGACGTGTAGGTACACGGAAGAAATATATGCAAAAGTCTAATCTATTTCTTTACCTCGTCCGAAAGCTCCTTCTGTCTCTTGTAGCAAACGTCCGAGAGGAGGCACTTCAACAGTCTGAGGTGCTGCCTGGCCATTCGTTAGGCGCTGCGCTGCATCAACAGCTTCCAGCCTACGAACAGTGCACTTCACGTTCTAATGCATTGCGAAATGTCTAACAAGATGCGGGACTCACACAAGGTCTACTCCTCCACCTTATCATTTCCCAAATTTTTTCAACTGTATCCAAAATTAGATTCAAGGGCAATATGAGTTGTCTCGCCGGGAGAGGGACATTGGTCCCACTCACATATGGAGGGCAATAGGATTTGAATGGGCGTGAGACCAGACTGTAATGGACAAACTACAAAAATATCGACCAATCAATGCCCTGGCCTTTTTGCTCTGTCTGGGGTCTGCTTCCGATACTTTTTTGCCACTCTTTTCGATTCTGCGTCATTTCTGGCGTTAGGCCCAACTTCAGCATATCTTTAAAAACGGTTCGCATTGTGGTAGGTCTACATCTTTTACCTTCGTCTGTTGCTGTCACTTGTCTGGCAATCTGGTCTTCATTTCAGCGCAACTACAAATATAATATGGCTGAAAATACTGAATGGAGTTCATGATTCGAAATTCCAGGGAGACACGTCTCGTAAGGGAATGGTCAAAGGCGACACGACGAAAAATACTTAACAGTAAGTCGAAATGTTGTGTCGAAAGGCGAAAAAAAATAATTGCGGTGGGGCTTTTTGAACGCCAAAATTGTTCAGATAAAGAATGGTGAAATTAACGAAATAACTTTCACTAAACGTGTAGCATAAAAGACTTCACCGAATGTGTGTTTTTTAAATCTCTTCCTAAAACAGAGTAAAAAAGGAGATTAAAAATATTTTCCCTTTGCTTAATGTCTTTTCTTAACACAGCACCATTTTTCACATCAAAAGGATTGCTCATCCCCACCACGGGGAGGTTGGTGCATATATACAATTCAATTCCTGTATTTTAGTAAGATATCACCTTTCAAGATGTCTCGTATTAGGACATTATGTCCGCTTTCACTGAAGTCAAGTTGTCAGTTATTTGCGAAACTTGGAAATATACACCAAAGTAGTTCTAATTAATTAATAATTCGCTCTACCGATATTTACTGTTGGACGTGGACAATTATTTTGTGATTTTAAATCTTGAAAACAAAGTTAGACTGTCGTTTGACTCTTTCTTAGACAAGGGTCGTATTGTTCTCAGTCACGTGAGGCGGCTGTCATTTTCGTTAGAACAGTATTTTCCGCAGATTTTGGTGAATTGTTCTTGTAAATGCCCGATATGAAAATCTTAACGTCATTGCGTTCCTATTTACATTTGCTATGTTTTCGTACGATTTTCCCTGTGTTAAACTGATACTTTTGTCAGGATATAAAAAAAGAAGCTCGCAAAAATTCTCCTTTTAAGCTCATAGTTTTAATTTTAAGTCGAATATTTCACAATTTTGTGCCATAAAGGTATGAAATATATCGTCACTGGATAGGTAATGGTTCAAACTATCATTTGAAAATTGTGTTTTTTTGGAAAGGGGTACTATAGCCTAGTCGCTCTCACGGAAATAATACATTACACATAATTTGTTTACCAAATCTGCAAATATTATACGACTTTTCTGTCCTTACCAGTGCTGGGCGTATGGTGAAGAAAAACGTCCTTACAAATGTCACTACGACACCGAATATGTTATGCCAAATAGTGTACGTTATCTGTCGTCAAAACTGTGGTAGTGTTTCCCCCCTTGTTTATCTACTTGACGGAGTTCCAGGAAGAACCACGACCCAATATCATTGCGTCCCTATAGTAGCTCTTCGGTTCACAGTCCAATCTTGGCGCTTAGCCGGTTTTCACGGCACAATTTCGGTGCGTCCAGGCAGAGAGGGATGACAGCCGCAGGTAGCCAGAGAGAACGTTTCGCTCGGTAAACAGACTAGTATATCACCTTACTAAATAATGCGAAAACTCTTAGCGTTGAAGAAAGGAAACTAATGGAACATTATGAGTAACGTATTTACCAGGAGAAGTGATGGTTATCTCGAGTGACGTGCGTTAGTGTGGGTGTGGTCATGCTCTGCCAATTCACTCCGCCGCTGTTGACGCTAGTGCTCGCCCCATCAGTAGTCAGCGCAGAGACAGGCAGTTCTCCAAGGTCCTCCAACATGCGATGGAGCTTCTTTTCACGCTCTTCCAACGCTAACCAGCGCGTGTTCCTGGAACAATGCGCAGAGCGAATGAACCACTCACTTATAAATAATATTGACCCTACGACAGTCAGCTGTCAGATGTGCGAGAGAGACAGAAATCCCAACTTCGTTTTCCCCCTCGGACAACCGGAACATAAGTTCGCTGGGTCTATATCATATATCTGTCATTAGATTGGACAAACAGACCAGACATTGTCAAAATGTCATTATGCACAGTCTAATGTCAAAGTCGTGACAATGACGACAAACAACTATAGCTCGGCGCACAATGGCGCCTTCGAGTGGCGAGCTAATATCACTACTACAATTAACGTCAATTATAGAATATAATATAAATAAAATTGTGATTTTGTCAGTGAGATTTTATCACAAAATATACACTGTTCGTCCATAAATCACTATGTTTTGGTGTATCACGATCTAATTGATCATGATATACTGATTGACTTATCGCAAGTAGATAGTCAGTGTTATGAATCAGCACTATGATCAAGTAGGTCATGGGTTGAGCGCCCAGACTACAATATGTACGAGGGTCGTCCAGAAAGAAAAGAAATTTTGGAAATAAGAAATACAAAACTAAAGATATCATTTAAGACTTTATTTATGTTACAGGATTTTTCAATAGAGTCGCCAAAGTGGTCGAGGCTCTTATTGTTTCTCAATACTGTTCTGTCACCATAGTTTAATCAATGATAAATTTACGCCATGAAGAGTAACAACTAATTCAACAGCTTATTGTGAGACTCTGTAACAAAACGGATGTGCCATTCAAAACTGTTCCTGGTCCACGACAACGCCCCGTATCCTGCGTCTATAGAAACTCAGTGGGAACTTCGACATTTGAAGGGAGAAAATGTTGGACACTTCTTTTACATACCTGACATAGCACCAAGCGATTACCACCTGTTCCCAAAATTAAAGAAATGTTTGGGTGGGAAAAAGTTCGCAAATGATGAGAACTTCAAAAAAGCAGTTAGTACAAAGAAGAAGGCTAAAGTCATTGTCAACAGCGTTATCGAGGATCTCGTTCCTCGTTACAGAAAGAGCCTCGTCCACTATGGCGATTAAATTGTAATGTAGATAAAGGTTTTATATACATGTTGACAAAAGTCAAGTTGCCAACTATTTACGAAACTTGAAATTATTCACCAAAGGAATTCTAATCAATTAATAATGCGTTCTACTGATTTTTACTATTGGACAAGGACAATTATTTTATGATTTTAAAACTTGATAATAAATTTAGATTGCCGATTATTTTTTCTTTGACAAAGACCGCATTGTCTTCAGTCACGTGATGCGACTATCATTTCCGTTAGAACAGTATTTTCCACAGTTTTTGATGAATTCTTGTGAATGCCGCGTAAGGTATGAAAATCTTTACGTAATTGCATTCCTATTTCCTTTGCTGTTTTAGTAGGTTTTTTTGCTATATTATTCTGCTACTTGTGTCAGGACATCGAAAATAATCCCACGAATGTTTCTCCATTAAAACCCAAACAATTCAAAATTTTGCGCTGTAAGTGTAGGAAAATTCATCGTCACTGGTCAGGGAATGATTCATCTTATAATTTGAAGCATTTTTGGTGGTACTTAATTCTAGTCGCTCTGACGGATATTATACCTTAAGATCCTGTAACATTGTAAATAAAATGTTGTTATGATATCTTTAGTTGTTTATTACTTATGCCTTACACTTCCATACTTTCAGAACGTCGTAAAACGTCTCGTATTATCTAGAATTATAGGCATAACTAAGGGGGGCAGGGAAACTTGCCCCCCCACCAAATTTGAATATTCAGAATTCAAATGAAAGAAACAAATTACACGAATATCATTAACATTTTCCTGATGTAGATCATACACCTGGTCAATAAACTCACATGCGAATCTAACCAATTCTATTAATTCGTAATATCTTACTGAAAATAAATTATAAGAGGCGATATCGCCACTACTTCATCATTTTGTCAAATAACCATCCGCAATACATTCTTGTTGACAAATACCTGGCTAAATTTACGGACCCTTAGAATCTTTGATATGCGTTTGCATCACGTTTCAACGCTCTTATTGCAGAGAAGAGATGATTTATTTAATTTTTGTGGCAAATCAAAATAATAACACGAATCCAAAATGCTTGTATAAAAATTCCTATATTTTCTGGGTGACAATCTGACTATGTCGCAATTATTGAAATTTAAAATCTCACCCCTTGTAAGAATGTGAAACTTACTTCCCCTTTTCATTAAGGATCCTTTTAGCAAAACGTCAAGAATTTTCCCTCCCTTTCACAAAACCTGTCTAAAATACATCATTCAGACTTGGTTTTAACCCTTCTTTAAATTTAAAATATCACGAGATGAAAGTATGTGGCGGCGAATTTTGCAATCACATGGGAACTAGAAGGGAAATATCTTTCTTTCGCTTCCCTGAAGGTTCAATGGGGTTAGGACATTTCCTTCATTTACAACAATGCATTTTAGTAATAACAAGGAGAGCAAATATCAGATTTCTTATTTGTAATTCCATTACATTTGAACGGCTTTTCTGTTGGGTGGCTGAGCGAATGAATGAAAAACAACGAAACTTTGCCAATTACTGTTCGCCCACTGTTAGTATAGTAGCGCGAGATATCACTAGCTTAATAACATTGTTTCTAAAACTAGATTTTTTCATTAACTGGCACGTATAAGTTCCTAAAAATTTGCCCATAAAACTACGTGCATGCTTTGCACTTAGTAATACGAATACCCCACGAGAGGGTAGTTAGTGCGATGATCAAAAGGGCAGCGCTTCGGGCAAACCAGGAATAGCTTTATCAGCCGTGGAATGTTGCAAGCTTCGGAGCAGTTGCTGACCTGCAGAGCCAGTAGCAGCCAGTTTTCCTTGCCAAACGAACCTCCGTCTGTGTCTACAACATTATTAGCATACCGCGACTGCGTAAACGTGCACCGTTTGTGCAATTGACGGAGTTTGAGCGAGGGCGTGTAGTGGGTTTTGAAGAGGCTGGGTGGTCATACCGCAGAGTTGCGCAACGTGGGTAAACGTGCACCGTTTGTGCAATTGACAAACGTGGGGCGAGAGATCTCCACAGTGCATCGATGTTGTCGCCGATGGTCTGCAGAAGGTGCACGTGCCCGTCAGCCTGTGTCCGGACAGCTACGACGCACAGATGCACGCCATGACCGTCGCATCTCACGAAGTGCCGTATCGAACCGCACTGCGACTTCACAACAAATTAGGGGCTCTGTCGCTCCGGGGGTGTCAGCGAGAACCATTCGCAACCTTCTCAGTGAAGCAGGGCTACGACCATGCGTGCCGTTAAGGCGTCTTCCGCTCACGCCCCAACATCGTGCAGCTCGCCTCCAGTGGTGTCGCGATAGGCGTTTATGGAAGGACGAATGGCGACTTGTTGTCGTCAGTGATGAGAGTCGCTTCTGCCTTGGTGTCAATATCGGTCGTATGCGTGTGTGGCGTCATGCAGGTGGGCGCCAACGTGTGGAGTGTTTAAGACAGAGACACATAGGGCCAACACCTGGCATCATGGTGTGGGGAGCCATATCTTACAATGGCCGTTCTCCTTTGGTGATCGTAGAGGGAACAGTGAACAGTGCACGGTACATCCAAAAACATCATCCAAACAGTCGTGCTACTGTTCGTGCACCAACAAGGCGATGTCGTTTTCCAGCAGGACAATGCACGTCAACACGCAGCCCGTGCCACCCGACTTGCACTCCAAAGTGTACGTCAACTACCCTGGCCAGCATGGTCCCCAAATCTGTCTCCCATTGAGCATGTTTGGGACTGGATGAAACGTCATTTTGCGCGGTCTGCAAGACCGGCAGGAAATCTGTCCCAAATGAGGCATCAGGTACAAATTGCATGGCATGCCATTCCGCAAGATTACATTAGTCACCTCGACGATCGTCTTCGTGGGAGAATTGCAACCTGCATTGCTGCAAAAGGAGGGTATACAGGGTACTAGTTCTGACATTTCGCACGCCCTGTCGACTATATTCATATGCGTACGACTCTCTCAGTGTGATCGTTTGTTGTATATGTCCTTGAGAATGTGTCAATACAATTTCCTTCTGGTGGGTCCACGAATTCAAGGTGTTCTTTTTTCATTTTCCAGTAGTGTATATGTACAGCAGACAACGGTGGTGAGTGAGTTATACACTCTGACGGATAGATTTTCTTTGTGGGGCTTTAGGGCTCGTCAACATCGAGGTCATTAGAACTAATGCAGGTGGGAAAAAATGCAGTTTCGCACCATAGAGAAGAGCCGTAGTGACTCTTCCCCGTGTGTGAGACTCGCCGAATATTTCGACCATACCCACTAAAAAACCCTCCTGAATTCAACAAATATCTAAATACAAAGATGAAAGAAAAGAAAACAGAAAACAAATTACATCACAAAAAAGGAAAGCAATTTCTAAATATTATATTTTCTAATTACAGAAACAAAGGATGAAAGGAAAGAAGACAGGAAAGATGAAAAAGGAATGCAAATTTTAAACCCTCTCGAGAACTTGTGGGATCCCCGATCTACTCATAAAATTCAATAGTTTATTAACATTAACCGTTTCATTTCCGAGAATTGTTGGTAAATCTGCAGCCAAACCAATTTGTTTCCGTAAACTCGAGTATCTTCCGCAATCAGTTAGTAGGTGACGCACTGTCAAAGAACAGCTACACTCCTCGCAAACGGGTTCGTCATCAAGTAGTAAGAGATACCTATGAGTGAGAGGACAATGTCCTATGCGCAGGCGAGTCAGCAAGACCTCGTCGCGCCGGGCTGGCCTACAGGAACTGCTCCATGACTTAACAGAAGATTTGATAAGTCGGAGCTTATTCCTTTCAACAGCTAACCACTCATTGCTCCATTCACTCAGAATCCTTATCTTGACGGAATTTAGGAGATCTCGTTTTGGAATCGTGGAGAAATCCACGCGATTCCTGAGGCATGCCGTCTTTGCGGAATCGTCTGCCACCTCATTTCCTCTGATACCCACGTGTCCGGGAACCCAGCAAAACATTATGTTCTTTCCATCACTTTGCAGTGAGAAAAGTACATCCTGGATGTTCTGGATCAGCTTATCAGCTGGATACATGTTCTGGATTGCTTGAAGGGCACTCAGCGAATCAGAACAAATCAGGAAATGTGATCCGCCGGAGCACTTTGTTGATCGCAATGCTCTTAATATGGCGTAGCACTCAGCAGTGTAAACACTGCACAAGTCGCCTAGACGGTAGCCACAGGTCTCACGGGGAAAAACCACGGAGCAGCCGACACCATCAGCTTGCTTCGACCCGTCGGTAAACACAGGGATACGGACCCGGTGTTTGTCGAGGATTAGGTGAAAGTATACCCTCAACATCGGAGCTGGAGTGTTCTTCTTGTCATGATGCAGAAGATCGAAAATAATCTTAATAAAGTTACAAATAAATACATGAGCGTCAGCTGAATGTTGATGTCTTTGTGAACACACACAAAAATACAGTCATCTGGAGTTTCTTCTCCGCCAGGTCCAACTTCGCCCCGTTGGAAGTAATATTGTTTACAGTTTGTTATGTATTAGTTTTAAGCGCCTGAAAATGCCTGTTTGTTGTTGGTAACGCTGGTGTACGCTTTTCAGTTTCATAAAAAGATTTATTTTACTTCTGAAGTGTGATCGTGATTGTGAGGTTATCATATCAATGCAAAAGCTATTGAAATATTGGAAATTGTATGTTGTTGAAGATTAGCTTAATTATCTGGAAGAAAATGTTATTGATATAGACGTAATATATAATAGAACGTAAAAGCTATAGATGTAATATTGTTTTTTCTAGTACGCTTGCCTGTTACAGAACAAATTAAAAATAGAGTATATTATTAAGGAACGGCGTAGTATACTACATATTGAATAACTTTGTTGTGCAGAAATGATGTTATTTGGTCCTGTTCGCTAAAATTTGTTGGTGTGATTTTAAATGAAGAGTAAACTGTTTTGATGTGAACAAAAATTTCTGTCGAATGTTTTTGTGAATTTAACCTCCAGGGTGTTGGGCTTCCTTGCTAAAGAGTCACAATTAATGTACCTTTAAATGTCATTTTCAAATGGTAGAAAAATATCCCTTCTATTGGTTCAAAATTTAAGAAAATAATTCAAAATATCTGCATATGAGATCTTAAGGGACAATGATGCTATCCTTGAAACTCTTCTTATGTAAATGAGTAGAGTACCAATTAATGAAATGTAAATTCAAAACAAATAAGAAAACATTTACTGGAAAATATACTACATGTAAAAGGGAAATGTAGCGGGCTATTGTAGCTTATCTACATGGGACGCCAGGAGATATGAGATATGAGGTAGGGCTATTGTTAGAGAGTGGACCAGTTAACTGTGTTTACCAACAACTCGGCCCATGTGAAGATGTTAGTGGGAATAGTTAGTAGAAATAGTATGAATAGTGACAGTAAGTTAGTGATACTAGGGATAGTAGGAGGAAATTAATTTTCGATTGTCAAAGCTATATAAATTGGGACATGTTAGTGAAAAGCTACAATTTTGTTTCTGGCCCTGTCGGGAATTGAATCCAGAGTGATTCAGTGGCAGGCAAGCATACTAGTCCGGAGCTACCAGAGAGGCTAAACGTGGAGCACAGTAACTCTAGACAATGGGATGAGAGAATGAAGTAAATTTTATGAATTAAAATTGTTAAACACGCCAATTATCGCTAGGTGCTTCTCGAGGTCTGCTGCCTTGAGAGCACGTAAATTGAGTACTGTTGTACACGCTCAATGGCCTCGGAATACCTATAGCGACTGTGTCACTCACTTGTCGTCAACGTGCAGTCGATGTTGAGGTCCAACTCTTTGAGGTCCACCGTGAGCTGCTCCGCGTCCCGGCAATCGGTTCCACTCCGACAGCACAGGTAGTGGAGACGCCGGCGGTGGCGGGTGTGCGTGCACTTGCTTCCCGGATGAGACAACCCCTTGCAGAGTGCCCGGCGTCTGCTGCACCAAAGAACGACACTTTAGGACAGCCATTCACGTTCCACAAGGCCTGTCATCTACAGTGCAGACGTTCCATCTCTCTACAGCGCATGGACTTGATAAGGAAGAGGGACAGCAGGGGTACGTTTCTAAAAACAGTCTGCCACCGTCGAAATAAAAATAAGAAACTTCTTGGTTAGCACTTGTATAGAAAATGGTTCACATGAACGCTAGATATACGGAATAAATCTTACGTATCCTGCATTGACCAATAAGAAGAAGAAAAGGATATGTCTGAGCTTAGGCTAGTAGCAAACGGTTCGCTCGCAGATGACCGCACAGTACACATGAACTGTCCGCCGGGAGACGGCGACCGGAATGTGTATGGGATCCGGATGGCCAGACATCGAACGAAATCACGTTCGTCCATCCGGCCGACTAACGGCAGCGCAGGTTGTCAGGACAAGACCGTGGGCGAGGAGAGGAGACAAGCTGTTTGTGTTTGTTATATTGCACGTACTGTTCGTAAGATCCTCGAGTATTCAAAATTCAAAAATGTCACGTGAAAAAAGAAAATTACTTTTTAGAGGATTTCAGTAGTTTACTAAGAGAATATTATTTTTTCTACTCAAAACTATTTCATAAGAAAAATGTTTAAAAAATAATAAAAATAAACTAGCATTAGTTTTTTAATTCGTTGCCAAATGATTCAACAATACTCTCATACGGCTCCAAATGAATACGGTCTAGAATTTCGCGAGCATCTTATACACCGGGTAATGTGATGATGGTAATATCGGTTTTGAGGTAATTCCCTGGAACCAAAAGAGGTGTTTTCTATATTTTTCCGTCCCCTTCCGCTCGCCGGGACGACCGGTGACCGACACTGTCCCACAGTACTGGAACTTTTTTTTTTAATCTCAAGTTCAAATTTTTAATGTTTTGAAATCTATATACAATGCTAAATAAAAATCAGCCCAAACGCGACCCAAATGCTTCATATCCATAGTTTGAAAATTGGTCAAAACTGATGACGTAATTTAAATTAGTTGTAAATTTTAATCCTCGTATAAGAAGCATTTGGGTCGCGTTTTGAAATTTTGAAGTCTCCGAACGGCCCGGAGAGAGGTTCGGGAATGTGAGTTGAGTTTCGAGAATCTGCTCTGGGTACCAAGTTTGAACAGATCTATAATACATACCGCTTTACCGGGCGCTGATGTCTGTTGCTTATTCTGTTTCGGTCTCTGTTGCTGTTGGCCGTTGAACAGGAAAGCTTCCGGCGCATGGATTCCCGTATTCTGTCCCGACACGGACGGCCCTTCCGTGTTCGCCAGTGGGTCGTCTAAGGCCGCGTTCTGGTCACAGGGGCCTCGTAGAAGTAGCCACAGCAGGAAGCTGTGCAACTCTGGCGACAAACGCGTGCACGCTTGCTCCCGACCCGTGCGCCGTGCTAACCCGTCCAGCAGCTCAATCACTTGCCTGCCAACCATAGGAAATAATGCTCAGGTACACATCAGTCATGTCAACCCACAAAAAATTCATTGAGTTTAATATTAGTTAAAACGGGTTTCTATTTGCCATCAAATGTTTTTAAAAATATGAAATACGCCTATTCTCTTTATACTTCATCACTATAGTATTTTCAAAAATACTTTGTTAAATTTCAGAACTATTTTCCTGCATGCTATTATTGCTCCTCATTATTCATAGAAGTTTAGTTTTTATGTGCAATCAACCTTGATACGGTTGTGTTCATTAACACTGTAGTCCCATCATGGCCCGGGTTTTTCTCTGGTTTTCCTTCGGGTAGAGGTGATACAGACTCTTACCTCGGGACGGCGGTGTATTGTAATAATTAATCTTGAATTTAGTTTTTTTTAATAGAGTCGGTCTATAAATAATATTTTCCGAATAAACTGTAGTTCAACAATAATTCTTTACTTGCGAACTATTTTTTGTGCGTTTTATTAAATACAAATTTATTAGTATTTTGTTGATATTATAACACGTAGCTAACTTTTTATATTAATATATGGAGTTTGCTGAAATTTTCAATCCACGTTTGCCTTATGACCATTGACCGGAATTGATGGGTTGGTCCCTTGCTTGCTTTCTTCCG
Organism: Laupala kohalensis; assembly: GCA_002313205.1. NCBI lineage: Eukaryota > Metazoa > Arthropoda > Insecta > Orthoptera > Trigonidiidae > Laupala > Laupala kohalensis. Next base: position 35,364 of record NNCF01129721.1, read on the forward strand.
GAGAGTAAATTGGTTGTAAATTGGTTTATTGTATTCCACGTGGTTATACACAGTTTGTTACTGTCTTTTTGACAAGAAATTTTTTTATATTATTTTTCTCTACCAGTGGGGGATCTATGGGAGGGGGCTAAGGTGGTTATAGCCTCCCCATTGGACCTGAACTCTTAACAGATATAATGGAAGTTGATAAATGGCATACTTTGTAAAAGTGTTACAGATTGTTATAATTGTTATTAATCATATAATTGTTATTGTTCTTATTAATAAAATTAATAACACCATATTAATACAATTAATAAATAATTATTACTGTTATTAATAATACCAGATTGCTAATTATTTATTTGATGCATTTTATTTACAAATAATATTTATAAAATTTGTGTTGTAAAACCAATTTTTTTGAAAAAAAAATGCCCCCCCCCTTCAATACGGTCTAGATCCGTCACTGCTCACTACAGATATTGTATAGTGAAACAGATGGGGGAATTCGGGACCTTAGACTAAAGCATGCGGGTGCGTCTTAGTTCTTGTTTCACTCGATCGTGTCCATTAAATCATTGTAATATTAATATTACTTCTCAACTAAATACTTTACCGGAGCACATTTACATACTAATTCACTCGCCACTGAATTGCTTTACTGGTCTAAAGTGAACCAGTCTCATGCTTCAATTTTCTTGTTTAGTAGACCAACAATATCACTCGTCACTAGTCTAATTTACTTGCCTAGTGTGGATCAGTCCTAACATCCTCAGTACTCTTGGAAGGGTTCAATGTCATCACGATCAATTTTTATTATCATTGTCAGAGTTCATTATATTCCATAAAAGTCAAGATTTCATAACTATTCTTAAAATATCTTATTAGTTATTTGTATACACCACGAAAAAACTCTAGATTTAGAACTAATAATGCACGAGAAATCTCTTAAGTCAAATAGTTAACCCTTCATCCGGGCCATCTTTGTGTGTGTGTTCTGAAGAACATACGTGTTATGATAAATAGGGAATGAGCGATAAATCCTAGGGGTGGCATATTTAAATAATAAATGGAGAATAAGTGTTATTTTGTAGATACGATTTATGAACAATACTTTCCAAGTAATCTATAGTATACTAATAATACGTAATGGTGAAATTTATTTCTTGTGTTTTATTAAATACAAATTTGTTGGTATTAAGTTAATATTATGACACGTACCGAACTATTTTTATTGTTAGGAGTATTCTGAAATAGTAGATCCGCCTCTGCCTTAGGGCCCTTGATCAGAATTGATGGAATACGTCCCTTGCTTGCTACCGGAGAGTAAAATAGTTTATTGTCCTCCACGCAGTCATACGCAGTTTGTTATTGCTTTTTCGACACTAAATTTATTATTAATATTATTCTACAATTAACGTCCTTTATATAATTTAATTACACAGACGCACAAAAAAAAAAATGAAAAGTCGAAACCCAGAAGGTAGACCCTGCTACCCCAAAGTACTTAGGGGTAGCAGGGTCTACCTTCTGGGTGTGCGTGTGCCTGAGTTATTTATTTAATTAAATATTCATTAGCTATTGATGTCTTTTCTGTGATTGAACTCAGATCCTCACCCGAGTACTTGGTGCTCTGATTGCGCGAGAGCTTCTTGCTCTCGCATCTGCTTTCGGCGCTCAGCGTTCAACACGATGGCCGCGTCACTCGCGCCGTCCGAACTCAGCTTGAAGTGTTTCTGCACTTGACCTTCCGATTGAGCCTGCGCAAACACATCAGCAGCTGCCATGGCGACCATGAATCAAGCCCTGACGGAAGTGCGGAAATAAATGTCCGAAACGCCCTATCCTGTTAGTTCAGATATTCTAATTTTTCTTTGATAGTAGAGCAAATTGATACAAATTAATTAGGTCATTTAACATCACCAGATGCAATGTGCAAGGCATAGAAAATAGTTTATTTACGACTGTATCCTCTCTCCTTCGTCATTTTTGAAATTCACGCCTGTCAAGGTAAAGATGGTCCTACAGGAGCGGATAAGTGGTGGCAACTCAGTGGGTTCCCGCCGAAAACAATGTAACCTAACCCAACCCCAGTTATTTTGTGTATATACGTTGGAACGGTTAAAAACATTAAGTGCTTATTCACTCTTTTTCGTGCCGCAAATATCCCATTTCCGTAGATTCACCCAAGTGAGGAAAACTTCATTCGCCACAATTTCGTTTTTCTCATTCTGTATCGTCTCATGCAATAAAAAAATAATATTTTCAGCAATTAAAAGTTCTCAAATTATGAATAAAAAGTCGCAGTGAGTGATCATGTCCTTCCTGCTTCTAAACAACGATCCAAGTCGATGTGTCTGGTGAGCCAACTCATGTCGAGTTGGGCATTACTAGCAGTCGTCACCGTGCTCCTTAGTTGGCCGAAACGAGAATACATAAAAAAAAAGAATTTATTACCTGGCGAAGCTAAGTTAGCTATCCTGTTATTTCACCAGACCAACATCAATAATGCACATACGTACATGAACAATAATATTTCGAGGACTGTATTCATTACCGCAGCCACGGAACGTGAACACAAATAAATACATGAATGAGTTAAAAATTGTACCGCTGATTTTATCGTGGGCATTTGTGAGAATAGGAAAACGTTTAATTTACATCGGTTAAATTTATTGAGTTTGCGTTAAAAAAGTTTATTAACAGAGTTAATTGTTGTCCACATCGTATAGTGCAGTGATGGGCAAACTACGGCCCGCGGGTCAGATGCGGCCCCCTGAAATGTTCTATCCGGCCCGCGCGGTATTATTCCTAATTTGAGGAATAAAAAAGAATTCAGGCTATAATAAAAGTAAATATTTTTTTCTTTTTTCTTCTCTTTTGTTTTATATCAGTAACGACATACACATTCATTGACTTATCCTAGATATTGGGATGTTATGTTAAGAGTGAGAGGCATTGGCTGCTGGCAACTTTGTAGCGAAGAGTAAAACTGGCAACGCAAAGAGCCTCCTCGCAGTAGCTACCCCCTCCACCGCGACTGGATGGTTTACTAGCTTTACTCTGCATATTGTGAAAACTTTTAGCGCTAAGATGTTATCTAAGAAACGTAAAGTTGATTCCGAGTGCCGTGTTTTCAAAGATGAATGGACTCGGAAGTACTTTTTCACAGTTTTTAGGGATAAACCACTATGTCTCATATGCAACAAAACTGTAGCAGTCTACAAAGAATACAACATTTCACGGCTCTTGAACTCTGAGCACAACGATGTCAAGATTAGAGCATTGACCGTAGAAGAAAGAAAAAAAGCAGAGGATTACGCAAAAAACTATCAGGCAGCAAAGTATTTTTAAGAAAGGAAATGGTTCTCAGCAAGCAGATACACATGCAAGTTATGTTCTAGCATACAATATTGCGGAAAGTAACAAAGCTCTCTCTGATGGAGAGTTTGTTAAACACTGCATGCTCCAAGTTTGCGATATTTTATGTCCTGACAAAAGAAAATATCTTGAAACAATAAGCTAATCTCGGAAAACAGTGACTTCCAGAATTGAAGCAATAGGTAAAAACATATTATCACAGTTGGAATCAAAGATTGGCCAATTTAAATTCTGCTCAATTACTATGGATGAAAGCTCTGATATAAATGTTACTGCACAGTAGCTATTATTTATAAGAGGTGTTGACGAAAACTTCTGTATTACAGATGAACTAGCATTCATGGGGTCGTTGAAGGGAACTACAACAGGGTCATATATTTTTCATGAATTTATGGAAGGAATTTCAACTTTGAAAGTACCTGTAAATTGCATATATAGTATAACAACAGATGGAGCGAAAGATATGACAGGGAAAAAATCTGGATTTGTTGGTGTTTTAATGAAAAATATCCGGATAACAATGTTATATTTCTACATTGCATCATACATCAAGACGCCCCGTGTAAATCTGCTTTGGATATGAAACCTGTGCTTGACGTTATTGTGAAGCTGGTTAATGCTCTTCGATCACAGGTAATTTCGGGAGTTTCTAGAATCCATGCAATCTGATATATTGTACTACTCGAAAGTAATGTGGCTTAGCGCAGGACGCGTCTTCGAGCGAGTTTGGCAGCTGAAAGACGAAATAGTGACATTCTTCCTTGAGAAACAGAGGACTTTAGAGTATAAAATCCTGGAAGATACTGCATGGTTTTTGGACTTTACATTTTTTACAGATCTTCTCTGACACGTGAACAAGTTGAATGTCAAGATTCAAGGCAAAAATCAATTAATTGATGATATCGGGGGCCATCTCAAAGGTTTTCAACTACAACTTGTTCTATTCGCGAATCAGCTTTCTAAGAATGTCTCACTTCCCGAGATTGAATTCAATAGCCCCGGTGATGAAGGAAAAGCTTAAGAGTTACGAAGATTTGAAGACTTCAGTGTCATTGAAAAAGACTTTGAAATTTTCAGTATGCCTTTTAACGTGAACTGTGAAACAGTGAAATCGGACTTGCAACTTGAATTGATTAAATTACAATGTAACACTCAACTCAAACAGTTGTTTCTTAATGTTCCAAAATTAGAGTTCTACAAGTCCTTGTCGAAATCCATTTTCCCGAATCTGATATCACATGCCCCGAAAGTTACTGCTATGTTTGCTTCATCATATATATGTGAACAGGTGTTTTCTACAATGAAACTTCGAAAGAGTTGCCTTAGAAACAGACTGACAGATGAGCATTTAACTTCTCTTCTAAGAATAAGTGTATTCCACTTCGATCCAAATTATGAGAAACTTTTAAAAATGCAGTCACAGTCTCATTTATCACATTCTCCTTCATAATCTTTCAGTCATTAGTAGGACTTAGTATCACAAAAAATACAAGAATTTTGTAAAATGTATCATTTTTATTTTTTCATAAATTATATTGGCCCGCTTAAAGTTTTTTTTTCCTTTCCTTTGTCCCCCTCTTTTAAAAGTTTGCCCATCACTGGTATAGTGCATGGTGTCTTATTTGAACATCGTGCAATAAAGCGTTCACCGGGGAAAGGGAGCTCATTGTCAAACTAGGTTCAGCGTATGAAAGAATAAAACAAGATCTATTGAGATATAACTTTCTCATACAAGCGGTACATAGAAAGCGTTGTATCCGTAAAAAGTTTATGGAAATATCGATCGTATTATATTTTACTATTAATTTCGGTAAATACAATAACTAACATGTACTATTTTTTATATACCCAGCAGACCGAAACTACTACAATTGTTGCCATCTAACTCAACGTGCGACACGCTAATTTTTTAAATAGAAAAATTGAAGTCATCCCTCAAATTGAAGACATATCGTTTCACTAAAATTTCTGGGTAAAATTACAACTAAGGAGTGAAATTCATTTGATTTTTCAAAATGAAATATTCCATTTTTATTAATTATCCACTTCAAGAAATTATTCATTTTATTCTTTTTATTCATTTTATCAGTATTCATCTTCGAGTTCTGACAGTTGAAAATAGTTTGTTTCGTTACTAACTTCATCAATGGAACGCGCCAAGCCTCTCCAAAAGGTCCGCAATTGCTACGCTATTCCATTCCATTTCCATTGTAGTATTTGTAAATGGGAAATGTTGCGTGCTATTGAAGCTTATCTACAAGGAGCGATAGGACTTAGGAGTTGGGGGTAGGGCTTTTGTTAGTAGGTGGGCCGGTTAGCTGGGTTTACCAACAACTTGGCCCACGTGGAGGGATTAGTAGAAGTAGTTAGTAATAGAGTTATTGATACTAGGAGGAGCTGGATAGAAGGAAGGTTTGCTTTTCATTAGTCACAGCTACATGAACTGGGACATTAATGTGAAAAACTACAATTTTTGTTCTGGCCCCCACCGGTAACTGAACCGGAATGACTTGGTGATGAGTTAGATCGCTACCACCTTATCCACGGAGAACATTATTCGTACAATGGAGAAGAGTATGTGATGAACGAGGAAGCAGGGAGGGACAGGGATGTAAAAATTTACCTTTTTCAGCACAGACTCCACAATACGCCTGGCCAAGTCTCCCGCCAGCGCTTTCTGCAACTCCACCTTCTCGTTGAATTCCTCGGCGCTTCGCGATTCGGCCGCTTCGTCCTCCGCAGAAACGGTTGCTTCCGTTCGGCTGCCGCTCTCTTTGCTTTCCCCCTTCGTCTTCTTCGTCGTGCTCTTGCAGCTTTCGCCGTTCACGTTATCGTTATTATTATCATCCTCGTCCTCTTCGTCATTCGCCATGCTTCGAACGGTTCCTGCGCTCGGAGCCATCTGCAAAAGCGGATCACCGAAAAATTCGTATATTAGAAATCATGTTATATAACTAGTGGTGCAAAACCATTGCACATACTTTCTCATATACGTTTCTCCGTCTGCCGCATAGAGGGAGAAAAAAATTCTATAGTGAAGGGGTTATTCCTGGCGTGAAACTCTAAATTTCGGTCGTCATCCAGTGCTCAAAGTCGCTAGATGAACGTATTACAGTCTTTTATTTGAAATTTGAAAGTAAAATGAATATTCGGAATATTATTTTAAAACATATAGCGACATATCAGTCGTATAAATATCATAAAAGTGTTAATCGCTGCGCACATTAAGTCGGTGAAAAAATCTGTCCATTTAACTCATTCCAGCAAATTAATTAATTAATTAGTCTACGTCGTGAAAATACTTATAGGTCTATCCTGATAATTTCGGATAAGCAACCAATACATGAATTATCTTAAATTATTTAAAGTCACAGAAATAAAATGCGAGGCTTGAATTAAAAAATTGTTTATACGATTCGTGTTATTGATAAGCTCTGTTTCTATATAGCGCACTTTTGAAAGATTTCCTGATATCTCGAACGCAAACGATACCACAGATTTGTGGTAACATCACGTCAAAATCTACAATTGTATTATTGTCCAATCAACAAAAACAAAAAGAAGTTCGAAATTGAAAAAAAATAATCCTAAGACACAGTATTATGTACTTCCTGTTTCACTGCATAAACTGCCAAGGTCAATGCTTTAAGAAGTTAACAGTCGATGATTTGGATGAGAGGAAGATTATGAATTTGATCTCCATTCAGAGTAAAAACTGATTACATTCTATTTCACATGGAACTCACTCGCATGACCGAACAGCTCTTGACCCTCTCTCTTTCTTCCTCTCGTAACGCTTTCCTTCGCGCTCTGAGAAGAAAAAGGAGACGAGGCCTCGAGCTGTTCGAACTATTCGTTCGTTACCACTGACTTACAGCGCCAGTCGCGTAATATACAATTTCCTGACTATGAATGCACGGTGATTACTGGACGTGCGCAAATTTCTCGAATTTATTTTTGTTGCTCCAGCGGCCTGCATCCGCTTTGGTCCAGGACTCTTCCATTCGGTCCCCTGGATCATACCTTACAACACGGGATTTTGTTACGACCTCGATTTCGAGATTTCACCCTTAAAAGGGCTCATAAGTCCCGTCCATTACTGAATGTGCCGAAATTCGCAAATTTCTCATGTTTATTTTTGTTGCTCCAGGAGTCTGCATCCGTTTTGGTCAAGGGCTCGTCCGTTCGGTCTCCTGCATCATCCTTCCCAATCTGTGACTTAGTTACAACCACATATTCCTTCGAAACTCAGATTTTGAAAAATCTTCACATGGGAACCTTAAGTATGGACTCTGCAACTGTAATTTCCCCCGTCCATTTTATTTAATTGAAATTTCCACCCACATAGCACATAACATATTTCGTTCGATTCATGAGTAACCTTTTCTGCTTGAAATATCCCTCGGGAATTGTAATTTCCCATTGTATGTCCCGAAAATAGTTTATGGCCGTTTTCTGGCGCCGTGTCGACCTTGACGGAAAAGTGAAAATTGATTCTGAAAGTACTCAAAAAGTAACAAAATTAGAGCCCTCCAGCACCCATGTAACACGTTTCCTCGAAGAGTTATGACGGTGGCCGCTAACTTGAGATTTAAGTTAGGTATCCGGAGTTTTCGCGAATAATAAGAGGTATAAAAATCCGCTTGGTGAAACAAATTAGCAACAAAAACTCATGTAATTTTTTGCCGGCCGCTATATGCGGCTCGCTAACTTTTAGTACCGCTACCTCCTACGCTCATTCTTATCGTATGGCTACGTACATTCTTATCTTGTTCCCAAAATCTCGATTGTCCCTATTTCCAAAACTACTCGATTTTGTTTTCCCATATCAAACCTTTTGTGATTCGACCGTAGTAAGAAGTGATAAACACGAATATAGGGATACTAGAGTCCTTCATAAAAGGGGAACCATCAGCAGTGTTCACAATTTTAGAGTACACAATTTCTCACAACAGCCATATTTACTACGCACGAATTCTCATAACCTCTCTCGGCGCCAGCTGTCATTCGGTTCTCACCTCTTATTGGTACAGTAGGGAGACAAGGTACAATCGTGAGACCAAATAGAACTGGTTCAAAATCTCTATGAGAAACTGGGCGCAGTATTTTCCAAAAATATGAGAAATTGCGCTTTCGATTTCCATCTGTGGCGGTTCTCCTTTTATTGAGGACGCTAAGAGAGTTACTTACTGTTCTACTCGAGACGCTTGATTTCTTGTTGCTCGTCAACTTCTTCGGAGAGTCTCGAGCGCCGTTGTCCACGACGTCGCGTCCAGAGCTGAGGGCGGTCGCGCCGGCGTTCCGCGCGTGATTGAGCACTGTCCCTTTGAGACCGCTCTCCGCGTGTTGCTTCGATGTTCCTCCTTTGTCCCTGCGGTCTGGCTTCTCCAGCAACGTCTCCTAAACCGCATACGATCCCAATAGCATTAAGGTAGTTCTAGCGTAGGTAGAATTAAATCAGTAAAATATCTTAAATTGACATAAATAAACAGAGTAACATGTACTTATCGTGATTTCAACTTGCACACCGACCAATTAAGGTAGGACCAGCACTCCACGTTAGTCAAATCACTGAGATGTATAATTGTTTTCAATATTTTAATTCTAATTGTTATAAAACTAAACAATATGAATATGAATGGTGAAAAAACAAGATTTAATTTCTAAGTATCAGTTAATAATAGAGCACAAATAATATTTAAGAGCTCGTTCGACTCGTTTGAAATGCATAAGAGTGTGTAAAATCATGGTGGCCGAGCGGAACGGTTCCGTGATTTATGCACCTCACCTCG